>JAOZJS010000176.1:11509-68282 GCA_025882695.1 Amerodectes protonotaria | reverse complement strand
AAAAAAAAAAATACCAGAAGACTTAAGTACCGCTGAAAAATCTAAACCAAAATAGGGATCAAAAGTAAAGGAAGAAGAAACAGGAAAATAATAATAGTAAAATGGAGAAATCCTAGCATCCCATTCGATGGTATGTATGTGTGTGTGCCTTTTTTCAGCGGAAAACATTTTCCAAATTGTGGCTGTTGTTTTTTTGTATAACAAGCTTTTTCCACATTTTTCGCACACACGCATTAAAAGTTTTCCCGTTTAGTTTTTCGGCTTTTTGGGTTGATTTTATATTTGATTTTTGGTTCAGGGTTTTTCTCTTTTGTTGAAGTCAAAAAAAGTCGACTACAACTTTTATTTTTTTTTGCTATTCTGCTATGTACAACAAGTTTAAAACCTTTGTTCCCTACTTTAGCAATTCAACCAGAAAAATAGACCCACCCTCTACACAGGACGCACTTTTCCACGCGTGTGCCATGGTGATTTGAACAAGATTTCACTGCATCAATCACTAATCTATAGTGCGCGAATGTGTTCATTTTTTGATAACAATATAATAACCAAAATTTGAATAGATTTGGGCTCCCCTGTCCAATAAGTTCTAACAGGATCGATAGTTTTCTGACATGTGAAAAGCAAGACGGATATACTTCCCCGCCCACAACCCACACCCACAATCCTATAACGGAATCTTCAGCCATTTCCGAATAATCACGATCAATATCGCAAGGAAACAGAAATGGCAAAAAAAGCGAATCAGATTGCACCAAAATAAAGTTGCGAATCAAATAATAAAAAAAACATTGAAAAAAATTGCAAAACGGAAACAAAAAATGCGTGCAGATTTGTTAGGCAATTTGTGCCGATTCTTCCGACCAACTAACTTGATGTGCTCGTCGCTTGTTAACGTGAGATCTTAGATTGGTCGAAATTGGAAATTGGAAATTGGAATTGCATAGTAGAATTATATTCTAGAATATGGCCTCAATCAGAGTGATAATCAGGATGGTGCAAAAAAATACACTATTTTCATCACCTGATAAAAAAGAATAGAGAATCCAAACTTCAGTTTTCATTTTTACCTTGTGCATATTTTTATTCAAGGATGCTCGTGATCCATGCTTATTATTTTATTTACCATGGCTCGAATCAATTCCCTCCTGACCCTCCTCTTATTCTCGTTTCCCTTTTTCCCAGTTCAAGTTTCAATTTTTTTGATGATTGCATTTTTGAAAAAAAACTTCCAAGTCCCTATAATAGGGAATTTTCGATTTGTAAAAAAATTTAGAGAATATCAGAAAATGTTGTTCTGAAATCTTGCCTCTCTTCAATCCCCTACAAAATTTTGACCATAGAATGTGTGGATTGTAACTGTTTTTTATTTTGGTGTTGCTTGGAATCACAATAAACAAGCCAAAAGCAAACACACCAACACAAACAGACAACGATTCTGGTTTTGGCCTGAGAGATTTATCTCAATTCTTGAATGCTCGAACACCCCTAGGTTCATTCTCTTGCAACAACATTCTCGTATGGTTGAATGGTCAACTTCTTTCAGGGGTGAAAAAACTTCAAATTACCCCTTCTCCAATATGGGGAATCTTCTTCCTCCTCTTTCAGACTTGGATTGAGATATGCATCATGCAAAGCAAATATAGCAAAGCTCTAGGCTTTGTTTCTCCGGTTGTCCCTATCCTAGCTACAGGATCTTAGCAATATTTACTTTGTATTAATGTTATTCCTGTCCGAACCCATGTTTTTGTTTTTGCGATTGCAACCAAATTCCCATGTTCAATGATCCTGGTTTGGGTTTTCGTTGTAACCAACGATGATGACGATTCCCTGTAGTCCTAGCAGGGCTTTGACATCACCGAAAAACTCTCTAATAAAATTATGTGCTTGCTCTCTTCAGATCCATTTGGGTTGTAATTTTATTATTATTATCATTATCATCATGCCAACATCACAACTACAAAAAAACCTTCACAGCATAAAGCTAACCGAACCATTTCGGGCCACTTTTCCTAATAAACAACAATTGCCAAGTTTGCTTCATGATAATGAATTGTCCAGCTTGTCCAAAGAGTCGACCCGGAGCTAATTTATGGAGTGCTCCGGAGTAGTACTGATTTTTAGCAGCTCTTATCTCTGCACTGCTGTCGCTTTCGATGGGAAAATTCATAAATTTTATTATCTTCTTTGCAGCGGAAACTGATTGCAAAACGATACATTTTCGTTGTACACGCAAATTATGCTATTGGCAATATTTTTTTTTTGATAATACAGAGCTCAAGAATCTAAATCAAGCATATTGATTGATCTTCAAGTGTATGTGCGTGTGTTTGTCCTGTGGTGCCTTGGAGTGTTCAAATATGCTTTTCAAGGGTTGATATGGGCATGTGTCTAATTTCGTTGATGCAAGTACAAAACGTTTCTACGTGCTTAGTGAACACCTACTTTTTGATATTGGCCCACCTCTTTGGTTAGTTTTAGTTTTAGCACATTCGTGCATGAGCATTGCGTGTTTCTTGATTGCGTGCGTCATTCACAAGTGGTCAAGCCAATCAATCAATCAATCAATCAGTTGGTCGAGAAATTGAATAATACATTTACTTTCTCTCCGCCCCTTTCTTCGTTTATTGAGCCCTATATGAATAGTGAATTTTTTATTAATATCTTTGTTAATAATAAATTCCTGAAATATCCTAGTAGTTTGGCGAAAGCCCTGCGAGTTTCCTTCATTCTTGCTTTTTTTTCGGGATCCTAATTCTCCGGTTGCTGTTGCAAGATTTTCGCCGGCTTTAGGTGCCTGTATTTGATGTTTCCATGGGCAACATCCCATCCGCGAGACCGAGACCAACATCTGGCTCTGGTTTTCACCAGAGGAATAAAGTTTACCAATGATTGTGCTCTATTATCCCAAACCATTGTAGCCTGGTGGAGGCGTGGCTGTGATATTCGATCCAAAAAAATAATTATAATTATTACAATGCAATATTAATTCAATTTTCGAAAAAAAATTGGCGCCAAAATGCAATTATCGATGGTGTGACACAAAGCAATAACGTAGCTACCACATACAGGGATTAATTTCCGAAATTACAACTTTTTTTAATTTAACTGATGAGAAGAGGGAGGTTCCACCACAGATCAACCAAAAATATCGTTTTTAATAGAAACACGCCAATTAAATTGAGTTCGTGATCGGACCAAATTGATTCGTCATTTTATTTTTGATTTTCTGGTTTTACTTCTTGTATCCAAGCAAATGGTTCCCGTTTCAGCCAAATTAAATGAACAACGAACAAGCCAAAGTTTATTCTGTCTATTTTTTTTTCTAGCCAACAAGACGCAGACTAATTTCCTGTGGTTTCCTTGTATATCCTTAATTGCTTGGCTTTACTTCTGGTTTTTCTGGTGGTTCTAAAAAAGAAAATTTAATTTGTGAAACCTATAATACAAAATTTCTGATTCATGATTATTTTCTGAATTCTCTTCTATCCTCCAATTTCTTTGAGTATATTTTGGTCCACTCGTCAAATGCATTTTTCGCAACAAATAAAGATTATCAAATCAAGAAGAGCTCAATGATTAACCCGAAAATTTGGCCCAATTCAACAGACCACAAAATTGCAAGAGATAATTGATTTGAAAAAGAGCCAAGCTAGGACCTAACTAGACCGTAAATGGATTTCAGAAATTGCGTGCACACGAAAAAGATACACTTGCAATCCTTCATCATTCATCAATTTCAAAAAAAGATCTGTGTCATTGTTGGTCGGTTTTGCCACAATCGTAGCTTTTGTGGTTGTTTTGCCAAATTTTTCCAAAGGAAACTAAAAAAGTACCAGACTTCTTATCAGTTTTTGTTTCAGACTACCCGACAAATGCGGAAACTTTTTATATTCTTTCTTTTTGCAAGATGAGGGACCATGTCAGTTTTTCCCCAAGACATCAGGCTCATAATTAATCGCCAAGATCCGTGTTGTGTGTGATGTTCTTAACCCGGTTTTCTTGTTTTATTTTTATCCGTGTTTCCGTTTTAGCTGCTTGAAGAATTTTTCGGCATCCTCGAGCACACATTGATCGTTGTGGCGAAATTTTTCTGCACACTTCCGATACATTTCCAATCGCACAAACCTATTCGAGTGTTCGATCCATTTGATGCAAGTTTCCACTAAAAATGTCTTAGCATGTTTTGGTACTAGGGCAACGTAATCCATCTCTTCCTCTCTCTCTCTCTGCTTTCCCGGTGCAAGTGTGATCCAATTGATATGACAATGATAAACTACATGGGCGTCTATGTTAGGAAGTATATTGTGGGAGTATGTTGTGGTGCGTGCCAAATCACAGCATAAGTGTATTCCATACATCTATGAGAAAAATATAATAATCCACCAACGGAAAGACAGAAGCAGGAGGAGCCTAAGGAGTTAAACTGCTCCAACTAGAGGTCCAACTTAGGTCTAGTAATTTTTTTTTGCAGCGTGTTAGCTATCTGACAGTTTACATTGCGGGGCGGGTTTGTAAACTCTGCAGGTGAAATTGTTAATAAGCTTCTTCTGCTGTTTATAGTGTATCTCGTCAAATCATCACAGTGGACCAATGAGAGAGAGGGATACAACTTCTTCTACTGTTTATAGTGTGTCTCGTCATCAGGTCAAATCATCACATTGGACCAATCAGAGAGAAGAATACACCTTCTTCTGCTGTTTATAGTGTATCTGGTCATCATGTCAACTTATCACATTGGACCAATCGTCGAGAGGAATACACCTTCTTATGCTGTTTATAGTGTGTCTCGTCATCAGGTTAAATCACATTGGACTAATCAGAGAGAAAAACGGTTCTTATAGGCGTCAAACATTATATTTTATATTGAAAATGTATTCGAGGCATTGCCTTCTAATTAGCATTACGTTCAATTCTTTTGGAACGCTTAGTTTGGTAGGATTTGGACTGATTTGGAAAATCAAGAATAAAGATTAAATTGATTTAAATTAACGATTGTCAATTTGTTAAATATTTTGGTTCAATTTTGTTCCATTAAAGTCTGGCAAAAGCACACAAATTAAGGAAGAAAGGGGTTTTCTCTGTCGCTTTGTTGCGCGATTCGTTTTTCCGCTGTGATTTAATCTTGAATCTTGTTTCTTGTTTTTTCTTTCAACTTTCTCATTTCTTCAGTTCGGGTATTTGTTCTAAATCAAATTTTATTGAAAAGTTTTTGCTCTGAACACTGGCGAGCAACTATGCCTTGCTAATTTTTTTTTACAAATTTTAGCCTGAAACTCTTTTTCCTTATCGAAAATGTCGTGATTCTATTCTTGATCACGCCCATAGGGTGCCATTTTGATAGGAGAAGAATCATTTTCCTAGTCTTGCTTTGACAACCAATAACAATGGTCCTAATGGTGAAATACACAGAGAGAAAGAGAGAGAGAGAGAGAGAGAGAGAGTTTATTTTATACTTTCTAATTTAGTTTATCTACCCGTTTCCCCATATTTTGCTAGCCCTACTCCCACTTGATTCTGATAGAATGAATCTTTTTTCAATACAAAGAATCTATCTCTGACATTTGTAGCGGAAGAGAATGAGAGGGGGAGAGAAAGAGAGGAAAAGTTGACAATTGAATCAAATATCCCAAGTATCCTAAGGGATTCGGTTTAATATTGAACACATACATAGACATATGCCCGTACTAAACTTGACACTTTCAATAAAGCCCGAACACTTTTGTGTTTCATCAATAAAGGTTCCACGTTCGGGGAGCTATGGTCTCTGTCTTATTGTCTTCCTGAGTTGATGAAGAGATTTCTCACCATGCTCTACCACAAAAAACCGAAGGAGAAAAATGAAAATCAAGCCGTTTTTATTACTTTTATTATTATCATTATTAATGGCTTCATAAAACTCCCGAACAAGTGAAAACTACAAAATAGGAAAAGCTCCGGGCGCGAAGTTAAACTCTTTTTTTTTGGGTTTTTAAAACTGAAACGCAATTTTCGAAACAAGCAAGTGGAGAGAATATATTTGCCTTTGTAATAATGTATGGCTTTGTTTTTAATAATAATTTAGCGTTATTATTTGAATGATGAAAAATTCATATTTTTTAAAATGAAAATAATAATAATGATGATGATGTAGATGGTGATGATAAAGAGATGTTGAAAGCCATTATTCTCTTGGAAGCATCCTCGAAAGCGTTTTTCAGTACCCAACGTATTCACAAAGTTTTTGAAAATCGCAAAATGATTTATATATAGTTTTTATATGGAATCAAGAATGACTGAGAAGGAAGCGGAGATAGGAATAAATAGAGGGGTTCGGATAGGAGATAAACACCAACAGATATGGCGTTCCTATGGCATTAATCAAATAAATAAACAATTCATGAGATTCTCTTAATATTATTTTTTTTATTATTTTTATGTAAATCTTGATCGATTTTTTTTTGTTAGAAAAGTAACAATTTTCAATTTTTTTTTTTGCTTTTTTTTTGCCCTTAAGACTCCTCCTCGCATTCAATCAGCCAATCATAAGCCTCTCTTGAAACTACAAACACGCACGCTCATACTTTAGGCCACACCATTTTGTGTGTGCCAAGAAAGAAGGGGGTTTTCTTGAAAGCGCATGCTTTTTACTTAGCAATAGCAACAGCAACAATTGCCACCAAATTATAACCACAGTGGCCTTAATATCGACGATTATGTTCGCCGGTCAATCAAATATTTTAGATCAAATTTTAATATCAAACATATCGTTGGCATTTACATCGTTTGGATCATCAACATTATCATTGTTGCCATTATCATCGCCAATACCTGACGTTGTTATTTCGAGCTTATCGGAGCCAGGGGGTCATTCACCTGTGTCACCGCCAATATCCGGTGGCACTAGATCGCCAGGCAATTCAGAGGATAATTTTCATTTGATCAAATCCTTTTATTCTCACAACAATCATCTGACCACAGTTCGGTCCAGATCAGCAGCAACACAAAATGGTGTTATCATTACACCGGCATTACCAACGACCACAATCACCAGCACAACCAGCCCAGGCCTTCATCATCATTCACAGCCTCATCATTCTCATCATCATTCAGCATCTCAAGAATCAGCGGTGGCCACTGTTGATATGGTGTCGGTTTCCACAACAACGGCAGCCACAACAGTTTCAGAATCCTCCAACCAAGAATCTGAATACTTTTCCCGTGATGTACAAATCATTTGGTCGATCATATTTGTTTTGATGATCACCATCGGTATTTTGGCAAACATGCTAATCTTGCTTACCATCGTTGGACATAAATCCTTGCATACAGTTACAAATTGTTTCCTATTGAATTTGACCGTTTCCGATCTGGTCACATTGCTTTTCAATGCTACATTTAATTTTGTTTTCATGATCACTGGACATTGGCCGTTTGGTCATCGATATTGTGTGGTGAATAATTTCATCACAAATCTTACCATTGCCATCTCAGTATTCACCATAATGGTCACCAGCAAGGAAAGGTAATCTTTTAAGTTCAATTAACCTTGCTTGTTATTTATTTTTTTTAATGATGATTATTTTTTCAAAAATAAACTATAATTCAACAAAAAGTTTTTCCATTATTTTGCTTTTGGTTAGCCTTGGGAATTTCCAGTTCTGATTGTCATCCAATTATGTCTCTAATGGAACTCCATGTCCCCAGAGTATCAAACAAATCGACCATACATTCTGGTTGTTTTAGGTCGTTGTTGTTGTCCCTAATAATTACTTTATAATAACAATTCGGAAAACAGCAACAATTTTAGCCAGGCATCCTAAAATGGTTCGGTGTCTCTGTGCTTGTCAGGAGCCTGGTTGTCTGTGAGTCTTAAAATTGAATAGCTCTTCTCCTTTGTTCGCCTAGGACAGCCCCCTTCTAATATAGAAAATAGAGAAAACTATTTTTCGTATAACAATTAGCTAATGTAGGAGGTGGAGAAGAAGACATAGCATTGGGAAACCAATATTAATTTTAATACAATGAACACAGAGACGATCTTATTGAGCCAGCTCACAACCGCCTGTATGCTCACAAACCCCTCCCAACACAAGTGAAAGTGATGGCTATCGATAATTGATTTCAAAATAGGTTTTAGGACATTGCTGATGTTGCTTGCGTATCAATGTGCGTGGGCGTGTTAGACGATTTCCAATTTACAGAAATGTAAGAAAAGAATTACATAAAAAATGAGATTGAAGTGAATCCGAATATACAAAACTAAAATAAAAATTCTTCGAAAAAAAGCTTTCAGTTTCTTTTCAGTCAGCCATCCGTATCATAATCCAATTTCAGCAACAATATCTTGAGATGCAATTGAATTCTTAGATCTTGTATGGCCATCATATCAACACTTGATGGCTTGCCACCAGCGCCCTGCATCATTGAATTTCATTTTATTCTAACTGGCAACTTTTCTCGGGTTACTCGGGCTCCAATCTCATTTTTTTGCTTTGCTTTGATTTCCAACAGCTAAAATAATCGTTTTGAGCTGTGTGCCCGACTATATCATCAACATCGTCATCCCGGGCCATACAAAATCTTTTTCTGTTGGGGAAAATCTTGAGCTTTTTGAGAATTTGATTGTTACAGTTGTTTGTCGTCGTTTTAAATCTATAATCATCATGGTCTTATTTTGATTGTTCGTGCTAGCTAAACATGGAAATTGCCTCATGTCAGACAATGAATTTCAATTTGGAAATGAAGAATAAGATGCAAGAGAATAAACCTATGGAATTGATCCAGGATATCATCATTGTTTTCCACGCACCACGACAACAATAACAAGAGAAAAACGATAAAAATAGATAAAATATTCTTGTCACATACAGATTCAAGCATAGTGACAGCCAGACATGAATATCCGCCAGGCACACACATACATTGAAACGCCAATCTTCCTTTATTTTTTTTTGTACTTGTTGTGATCACCAACAACATCAACATCATCTAAATCCTGGTTTGATGCCTTCCTTCCTTTCTTTCAGGGCCGGTGTGGCAAGTGCAATCAAAAAAAGAGGAGAGAGAGAACAGAGAAAACATCCAGAACATTCATTGGATGAAACGTGAAAAAAGAAAGAGCCAAAAAAATGAAAGATGATTTTTCGGCTAATGATTTTTTCCCGTGCGTGATTTTGATTTTTTAAAAAATAGCGCTAAAATCCAACCTTTTTCGTGTGCGTTTTGAAAATGATTTGTTTTCTGTTGTTCGGGAAACCGAACAACCAATACACGATCATTGTTTTTGTGTTATCCTGATTATATTGTACTTGTTGTTGCTGTTTCACTTTTCTATTAGAATTATTGGTTCAAGCACACAATGCCTGTGTCTTTGAGCCCAAAAATTTCTATTAAAAAACATCAAAATAGGAATTTTATGCTTGTTTCCTCACCATATATTTCAGCTTTTTTAACAAAAATATATTGAAAGAGTAGCGAAAAAAATAAATCAAAATGTAATCCTGAAAAGCAATGCAGGGAAGCCCTTTTGCCCCTTGATTCTGAAACAGAATCAATAACCAAAAGGAATAGCCAAAAGGGATGGGAAAATTTTCTTTCTCTCGTGTATTCATATGTGGGGAAAGGGGAGGATACAAGCGGAAAGGAAGTGAGATGTGACCGACCTTTTTCTTCAGAAACATTTTTATATTTTTTAATCAAAATTCCATTTGATTTCTTTTTTCACTAAGTGTGTCTCTTTTTTTCTCTGCCTGGATTCTGATTCTCTTAAATTTGCTTTTTTCCTATTGTCCGCATGTAGGAAAACAGACATGACTATTTTTTATGATGCCGTTTTATAATGCTCGAAAAAAATTAGCCATAGCATACAAGCAATCCAACAGCAATTGTTCAATTTTCTCTACCTACACTGTCTAAGACCGTCTGAGACCTAAAAGACAAGAACGTGTATAGCTGTGGGTGTGTTTCTTTTCAATCGTACATGTGCACAATTTTGTCTAGTTATCTCAGAAAATATACGATGATGTGGAACAGACATTGCAATCGTTTAGGGGTTTAAGGTTTTAATTATAGGTTTGCAGCAAAAAAACCAACAGAAGTAGCAGAGGAAATAATGAAAGAAATGTTGGATATTTTTTCTCCTGTATAGAATGGCCCAAAAATTAATAACATGTTTTTATGCCTTGTAGGCGTGGATCAGGATTAAGCTCCTGTATTATTCGAGTAGACAAAATAGAAATTATAAAGGAAAAAGGATATGGGCTGGTGATATGGTGGTTTTTCAGACTGTTGGTCGTTGTTCTGTAGATTATATCCCATTGGATGGCATTCTATTCTTAATCATTGACTATGGTTCGGTTGCTACCGAAAAAACGAAAACATAAATAATGGAACTTGGATTGACATGGTATAATAGTTGATAAGTGTTTATTCCTTTATGAGGTTTCCAATATATTTTCAATATATTGATGTTATTTATAGTGGTCATCGATGCCCATCACTTTTGAAGGCATTGTCTTTGTTCGAGAACATTATGAAAGCTTGAATCCCTGGAGGTTTGTGTTGAATTCTGTCCCCCCAAGTCTGGTTTTCTTTGTTTTTAGGGTTCTAGATTCTTCCCTCTACTTCTTCACTTTCAGTGTGACAAAAAAAACGGTACAATTCAGCATCCGCACACACACAAATACACATATGTTTTTGATCGGGCCAGAGACAAAAGAAAAGTTCATTGATTATTTAATAATGCTCCGCCGTCTCTATGGTAGTGTTGGAGATCTCAACTTTGGTTTCCTGGTATCAGATTAATGCCCAAGTGTTTTATCATGTACACATGGCTATTTGAATAAGACATTCATTAGTGTACTGGAACTGGTTGAAGCCATCTCCAGATCTTCGAACATGGATTTTTCGGTTTGACGCCTTTTCACGCCTTGACAAGCCACACCCATTTTGATTTTATTAATTTACCATAGCCAATGAGAGAAAAACATTTGGGACATGATCAATAGGAGTGTCGGATGAATTGATTCAAATTTCGTGTTTTTCTTTTTTTTCAAAAAAAAAAAATTCAACAGATACAATGCCATTGTACATCCGTTGAGCAAACGTATGACCAAACATAGAGCTTTTTTCTACATTTTCATCATTTGGTTGGCCAGCTCCATTTTCGCATTACCAGCATTGATATTCTCAAGGACCATTGATGATCCGAGCATACCTAGAACTGTTTGCTTGTTAATCTGGCCAGACGGTTATCCAGGCAAATCTAGAATGGATTTTATGTATGTCTTTTCCCTTTTATTCAACTGGACGGTTATTTCTTAAAACCTGGTAACAAATCTTTAAATAAAACTATGTTCTATCCATACACAGCTATAACTTGTTATTCTTGGTGTTGACCTATCTGCTGCCTTTGATGACCATGGCAATCGCTTACACATTGATGGCCAGGGTTTTATGGGGAAGCGAACAGATTGGCGAAAAGACCAATGTACAAATGAGTTTGGTACGGTCCAAACAAAAAGTTGTTCGCATGTTAATTTGTGGTAAGTTTTGTCCCGTCCCTTCATATAATGATGATTGATGATTTGAATGTTAATCCATTTTGGATATCACAATGTTCAGTTGTTATCGTATTTGCGGTATGTTGGCTACCATATCATGTATACTTTTTGACCACTTACCAGTGGCCAGAGCTGACCACATGGGAGGGTATCCAGCACATTTTCTTGGCGATCTATTGGCTAGCAATGTGTAATTCGGTTCTCAATCCGATAATTTTATTATTGATGAACAAACGGTAAATAATAATTAGCTCAGAAGTGTTATGCGATTATATGCTCAGACTGATTTCTCTTTCTTAAAGATTTCGACGTTATTCAACCAAATACCTGAACTTTTGGCCATTGCGAGGAACCAGAAGATGGACGGAATCGACTTCATCGCAGAAACGAGCTCAATCCAGAAATACTGAAATTATGTTGACCCAAGGACCAAACGACAATAAAGCGGAAACAGTATGCGTTTGCGACTGTAGTCAAAATGAAGCAAGCACAAATGGCGGGCGTGTCATTAAAAATAATAGCAACAGATCAAAATCATTTCATGATCGGCCATCAGCCAATAAGAGATCCAACATAAAAGCTAACAAAGGTTCCGTGGTTGATGGGCAATCGAATCGGCGTTTGTTGGCCAAACAAAAAAGACAACAGCATCTTCAAAATTGTTCTAAGCGAAACAGTAGCTTTTCTTCTTATTCCACTTAATTTTCTCAAACATTCGGATTAAAATGTAAAAAAATTTTAAATCATTTAATCTCATCAGATTGTATGCGACAATTTTTTAAATCTTTAAGGCCAGTGGACCGCCTACCATCCTTTTAAATTTAAATTATCCGGCTTCAGCATTGCCATCTGTTGGCATCAAGTTCTAATTTTCTTTTTAAAAAGCCCAATGCAAAATGTGAAGACATTATTCCGTTTCTAAAAACAGACAGTTTATAGTGGGTCTCGTCATCAGGTCAAATCATTACATTGGACCAATCAGAAAGAGGAATACAACTTCTTTTCTTGTTAACAGTGCATCTCGTCATTGCGTCCAATCATCACTGGACCAATCAGAGCGAGGAATACAGCTTGGTCTTGTGTTTATAGTGTGTCTCGTCATCGTGTCGGATAACATTGGGCCAATCAGAGGGGAAAACGGTTCCTATAGGCGTCAAAACGCACAGACTTGTACTACATAAAACTGAAGGCTTTTCATCGGTTTATAGTGTGCCTCGTCGACTTGATTGCCCTTTCCTTTTTGTTAAGCTTAGTGTTTCTCTGGTAGATGGCACTGGTTTCTTGTGGTGAATTGAAATAAAATGATTTCATTGAATTTGAATTTCGAATTCACGCTAATATCAGAAAGTTACATGGAAATATCTGCACACGACACACGAACTAATTAAGCTTAGGCCAATAAAAACAGAAATTAGATATTCCAAGGAGAAAAGCAAAGAAGGGAGACAAGGCGAAAGGTGCATGAAGCCAAGTGTTCATATTTTGAGGTATTCAATCGTTTTACACTTAGATCCAGATTAAAGAGACGATTGATGCAGCTGCTTTCAGGGAAGCCCATGATGTTGGCAGAAGCCCTAATCAGTGTAAAATTCTAATGATTTCAACATCGAAGATCTTTTACTTTCAATTTGATTCGGTCCGAAAATAAAACTATTAATGAACTTGAAAATTATGTTCGTATTTGGTTAATTATGATCCTCATGACGAATATGTTGATCATCAATTACGTTTTTCTTGTTCCAAATGGAAATAGCTTCTCGAGCCTTGTCCTGGAACAACCTTCCATCTTCCGTAGTTGAAAACTCTTCTAAAATTACATCAATCCAATCCGATTCAATTCGACTATAATAATTAAACACGTTTCGTTGCATTTTTCCGCGATTCATCGATAGGATAGAAGAGTAGAATTGTTTCGAACAAGGTTTTGATCATTTACAACAAAACTAACGACGACGATGATTTCGAAATTGAAATCGTAAGAAACAGAAAAAGCCCGAATGCTCCAAAACAGCTTAAAACAACATCATTTGTGTCAATTGATACAGTTTTAGATATATCTGCCATCAGTCATTATTTAGATCAGGGGTGAGCAAACTTTTTAAAGAACGGGCTAATTGAAATTTAAAAATTGTTTGGCGGGCCGCACTTAATAAGTGTTTAATCTACGACCTACGACGACAACTCCGAACAGAAGAGCCGAAATACGCCTTCTTCTGCTGTTTATAGTGTGTCTATTGAGTATAGTGGGTCAAATCCTCACTGAACAAATCAGAGAGAGAGAGGAGTACACTTTTTTCTGTTGTTTACAGTAGGCCTCGTCATCAGGTCAAATAATCATATTGGACCAATCAGAGGGGAGAACGGTTCTTATAGGCGTCAAACATGCACAGACTAGTACTGGTTAAAGCTCGCTACTTTAACCAGTACGGTGCTGATCGGTGCTGATCGCTTTTCATCTGTTTAAAGTGTGTCTCGTCGTGTGTGTCAAATCATCACTGGACCAATCAGAGAGAGAGAGAGAGAGAGAAAGAGAGAGGAAAATAACTCTCTCCTGTTTAAAAATGCTTGGTGGGCCGCACTAAAATGTTTGATGGGCGGCTAGTTGCTCACCCCTGATTTAGCTTGTGGAAATATTTTTTACGAAACACCGCTGCGCGCCGATCTGTGTTTCAAAATTGTATTTCAAGGCACAGCAAAAGATCGCAAATTTTGCAAAAAAAGAACAAACATCGATCGTGTTTAAGTTGTTGTTGGAGGAAATGATTCCCTTGAAGATATTTTCGTAATTAGATCATATGTTTAAGGTTACTATTTGTGGGACGACCACGAACGATAAATTTAAAAGTAGGAGATATTCTCGTGAATCGATTAGGCAACGAGTTTCGGGAAATAAAACGGTGCTTATACACTTGTATAAGTTGCTCATGATGGCAGTGATTCGCAATTATGCAATTAAGCCTTCTGTTCGGGCCAGTCGCAAAGAGAAATAACAACAATTCAAGACAGGAAAAAAAGGGTTGTAGCACATAATTCTAGTCTAGAATTATAGTGGTATTACAAAAAAGGTGCATTATAAGTACAACCATCACAATCAATGCAACTAATAAACTATGCATAACTTCCTTGACTTGCAATTCATATGGCGAGCAAATTCATTTTTTATTTTCAAATTTTAATTTTTAAAATAATTTAGAACTTCAAGGTAGTTTTATTAAACTTTTCCTTAAATTCAAAGTTTCCTTCTTCCTTGTGATCCTGATCACGTTGGCGCTTGGTGAGTGGTCATAATTAATTATTTCGATGTTGCTACCGGTTAATGACCAGATGTTGACCAGTATTGTCCAGTTTTTTTGGCTTTGGGTTGTCCAAAATCTCGATCATTATTTGTCGCATCAACTCACCTCACTTTCCCTGCTCTCCTTATACCTTGATATTACAAGTATGATTCACCTTGATAGCCTTCAACCTGCACAGATTTGAATGATTAAAGCGAGAATATGGAAAAAAAGTGCCAGCAAAGATGGCAATTTTTCCTCCATAATACTAATTATTTTCTAAATAAGTGAATTTTGATGATTTTTCTTTTCTTACAGCGTATATGCTCTAATCGGAAATTTTGTCTTAGATTTCAAGCGCAAAATTAGAGGACACGCAACGAATATTTCAGGTATTATAGCGCATCATCATATTTATTGGATCCAATTTTGTTAATGACAAAAAAAAACTTAAAAACTTCGCCACACGTAAAAGCGCTATGTGGCTCAGCAAATGGCCAACAAAAGCAAACAGACCAGCCAGGGCAGCATTCGGTAGCACCTTCATCAAAATGAAATAATCAATTCACTTAGCTTGCAGGTATGGTTTTCCTTGGCGCTTGTGCAAGAAAATGTTTAGTTTCAATGATACTACAAATGCTTAAAAGGTGTGTTCTAATGTTGATGGGCGGAACTTATTTTTCTTCCTTCATTTCTTCTTGTTCTGATGTTGGTGAATCAAAAGTTGATTGGAAGTTACGGCAAAGATGGCTACTGTAATGATAATGATTATGAAGAAGGTAGAGGAAGTGTAGTTTGTGGATGATGTTTCAACTGAATCCACTGATGTTCGCCTTCTCTCTCGATCATCATTATTATCATTTGGATGGTCGAACGATAAAATATCAAATAATTCATTCACAATCATTCTTGATTTGATCTGGCAAGCAAGCCCAAGTCATCGACGTGAAGCCGATCCAATATTACCTGAATTTTTGTTTGCAACTTGTTGATCATCAGAAATTATTTTAATGCTAATTATTATTGCATTTTGATTGTTTTAAATATACCATTTCAAGCCATTTATGTTTGATTTTACATAGTTTCATCAATGACCATCCTATTCAGTTTTTTTTATATAAAACGGTTTCTGTGTCTTTTTGCTAATTTCAACAAAAAGTAGAATATAATAGAATATGGCCGAGAACCCAACTATTATACCTTGTCCAACATCTTCGCTTGATTTGAATAATAATACGACGATCCAGTTGGACCTGGGAAAAATCGACAAATCAACGACCAATATAATCAATAATGGTAATAATGAAGAGGATTCATCAAAATCTCCTTCAGAGATGAATATAGATGAAATTGATAAAAATATTGAAGAATTTTGCAAAATTCCCGGCGAACCAGATATCGACCAACAACAAATACAATCACTAATCAACGATATTGATCAACATCAATACAAAATTAATTCAGATCAATCACAAAATGTCAATGACAACATTAACAAGAATTCCGAATCCGAATTAAAAGCGCCCAAAACTAAAACAATTCGGAAAAAAGAAGTGGTTACCATAAATATTGTAGAAGTGGTGGATCCAAAACAGCGGAATCCTTCCAGAACCAGGTGCTTACTGAGGAAACTGTCTGAATTGTTTCATACGCTCAAATGGAGCAACATATTCTATTTGTCGGTGTTGCACATTGCTTTCATATTTGCATGCATACATGCTGCAACACAACCGGTCAGATTTTGGACCGTCAGCTCGGCAGTGATTATCGGTTTCCTGTCCGGTATGGGCATGTCGGTCGGTGCCCACCGATATTGGGCTCACCGATCATTCAAAGCACATACATTGTTCCGTTTGGAGCTGATGTTGTTGCAAACGATGACAATGAATGGTAGCATATTTTCCTATTCACGTGATCATCGTAATCATCATAAATATTCTGACACTGAGGCTGATCCAAAGAATCCGGCTCGTGGCCTATTCCATGCTCATGTTGGATGGTGGCTATGGAAAAAATCTCCAGTGGTGATCGCTATGGGTAAAAAGTTCGATGTTTCCGATTTGTGGAACGATAAGATGGTCTGGTTTCAGCACAATTTCTACACACCATTGTTTCTGTTTTTCAGCGTTCTACTACCCACCATCGTACCATGGTTATTGTGGAACGAAAACCTATTGACATCTTTTTATGTAATGGTGGTGATTCGCATAACCATTGTCTTACATCTCTTATTTTGTGTCAATTCGCTGGCACATCATTATGGTTATAGACCCTATGATTTCCGTATCCGACCCGCCGATAATCGTTTCATCAATTATCTTTCAATGGGCGAAGGTAACCACAATTATCATCATGTTTTCCCGTATGATTATCGTTCCAATGATAAAACTGCTTGGGAGTTATTCGATCCAATTTCTGGCTATATCAAAGCACATGAAATAGTAGGGTTGGTGCATAATTGTAAACGAGCCTCGCCAATGGTCATTGAAGGCATCGTACGAAGGAAGGGTATTCCTGCTTATTTTGATAAAAAACGTTCATTGACATTCCGTGTGGTCAGCGCCGGAATCGATTGGATCGTTGGAAGCATTGTTTCGCTGTGGATCCTATACCCTTTCATCATTTTCAAAGCAGCGACCGGAAGACCGGTCTTGATTTTTGATTGGACATAAAATACTGATATTTTTCTTCTTCTTTTGTGACAAAAATCTCCCTTTTTGTACCCGGTTCAACATTTTTATGGTTCGTTCGAAAATCCATCGATAAATTGTCCGCTGAATTATTATCATAATAACCGAAAAAAAAATAAATTTTTTTTTAATTTATTTGGCAAATGTGTTATTTTCCGTAACGCTAGATGGCGCTGCTAAAAATAGAAATCATTTATATCTGGAGCTGGTAACGCCGTCTATTGTCATCAAAAAAAACTACAGCCAATACTCGATGATATTTTTTTTGGAAATGTTTGTCCCTAAATCGTCTTTTAGAAGCTCTTTCCTCTTTCCGTAGCAGTTTTTTTTGATTAGCAGGCTGTAAGCTAGAAAAAATTGAACAATACAAATCAAAAGTAGTAGTCCTTGATAATTTTTTTATTTCTCGTTTTTTTTGGGAAATGTTGCAACATGTTCGAAAAAATGATCAATTTTTTTTTCTTAATCCAAACAAGACCAGACGGATTTACAAGAAAGATAAATTTTTAGCTCGTCAATAACAATACTGAGGTGAAAAGGAAAGTATTTCGATGCTCTTATATACTGGTAAATAGTAAACAAAAAATTCCCAAGTCACATGATTTGAGTGTTTTAGAACGCGTTTTACTGAACTTTACGTCAGTTAGATGCGTACCACTACCCCAAACTGTTGTGACGGGCTGGTCTTTCTGTCTTTCTGTCTGTGTATGTGTGTGTGTGTGTGTCTGTGTCTCTCTTGCTGTGCCAAACCAAATATGATCGACCCATTGAACATCACATGCAGCGAATAGAGAGAAAGAGAGAAAGAGAAAACGGTACGCCTTTATTTTTAGAGACAGAAAGTTTTGTTATTCAAGGTTCATCTACTGCCACCCAAAACAGCAACAGCATACATCCAATGAAAACAAAAACATCAACAAATAGACAACTCCCACAGTTTTGTTTTTTTTGTGTTGTACTCAAAGTTGCGAAAAAGCTGAGAAAAATTAACTTGAAAAAGCATCATTAATAATTTGTTCATGTGTTTACTTTCCAGTGTCCTCCATCCAGATCATCATCATCATCATCATCATCCCCACCTTCAAAACAGAGCAGAAAATTAAGAAACATATTTGATTTTTTCACCTCAATTCTTCCAAGGTTTGTACTTGTGTTTATTAGTAGTGACTGAACTAGACAAAAAACACCAACAATCATAGTTCTTAAGATCATTTTTCATCGAAATTTCAATTCTTTTTTTCCTATTTTGGTTTATCCGTTTTCGGATTGTTTTGCTGGTCAAAAGTCATGATCTTGTATGAAGATTAATTGGAAAATTTCGAATTTTGCTCAAATCAAAGTCAAAAGTCAATCTTATTTTAGGTTTTGATACATCATGTCTACATCAGTATTAAATAGTTTAAATAGTGGTGGTGGTAATTTAGATCCACAGCCAACAACTTCCAATATTGAATCCTCTCCTGGATCATCTCCCTCTTTGTCATCACCTAGCTCCAATACCAATAATAATGTTCAATCAAACACACCCACCACTGGAGCAGGAGGATCCACCATGGTGGGTGCACCAACATCGGTTGTAGTGACGGTGTCCCACAATAGTCCAAATAGTGGTAATAATCCACAACAAATTCCATCAACATCGACTGGATCCTCTTCCTCAACGGGGGCTGTGGTTGCATCATCATCCTCATCATCTCAATCAAGTTCATCATCAACATCGCTAACGCATTATGAAAATTTATTAAATTTAGCACAACAACAATCCAGCATAATCCAAATGTCTTCATCAACATCTACATCCGGTTTTGGGTCAAATTCATCATCAACGTCAACTCAATCTACTGCCGGACAGCCTATTGAACAAGCTGCCAATGATATAATGAAGCGAACGTTCGATTTGATTCGTCAAAGTGATCCAGACAATAAATTTTATAGTGAAAATTGCAAACGTTTCAAGACGCTTTCATCGATGTCAACCACTGGTGGTGGTTCCCAGTCTTTGGATGATACCATCACAATACGTCATAAATTAGAGCAACGTTTAAATGGAATACTATGCTGTGCTGTTTGTTTAGATCTGCCTAAATCATCGGTTTATCAAGTACGTTTTATGATTCTGTTTATATTCTGTTGGTTTTTTTCATTCCATCTATGGCTAGTTTTGTCTTGAAATTATTGCCACTTTTTCTTTGATAATTTTTTGATTTTTTACGCACATAGTTTTTTTATTGAATTAAAAAAAGGTAAGGTAAAAAAATCAACATTTTTGTTGATTCCTGGCGACGAATTTGAATTTGCAGCGCAAAATTCTGAATATTAATATCATTTAATCAAAATACCAATATTTTTTTGCAGCGATCCCACTTTATGAATTATCATCAAAACCTCGTGTTGTTATTTTTGTGCATGTTGTTTTGAAAAATATTGATTAATTGATTAATGGTATTTTTTGGAAAAATCTCTCAATAAATATTGTTTACTTGAACATGATTTGCGTCTTAAAATATGTATTTTTCTTCTAGGGAAACTGAACGTTATTATTGTGATGAATAATTTTTATCCAAAATCTAATCTTGTGTTGTTTTTTTCCAATGTTTTTCCAACAGTGCCCAAATGGTCATTTGATGTGTGCCGGATGTTTTACGCATGTATTGGCCGATGCACGTTTACGAGATGAATCACCAACATGTCCCAATTGTCGGGTGTCGATTTCGAAAGAATCTTGTTCGCGAAATTTGGCCGTTGAAAAAGCTGTTTGTGAATTGCCTGGAGAATGTCGTTTCTGTCAACGTGAGCTTCCTCGGTCGATGTTGGACAAACATATGAGCGATGTTTGCGAAGAACGTATTGTCAAGTGTCGTTTTGCCAATATTGGCTGCCCTTGGAATGGCCCTTGCCATGAAGCTGGTTGGTCGATACATCAATTATTGATAATTTAAATCAACTGATTTTGATTCTTGATCCGCCCAGATTATCATGCTGAAACCTGTATACATCCTAACAAATCTGCTCGTGAAGTGTTGGATCATCTGGAAGAGCAGGAAAGAAAAAAACGTGAACAACGTAAAGTTCATGAAACATTATTCTCATTATTATCCTATGAAAAGATATGCTTCCATGATGTACAATTTCGGCCATATCGTACTGATGAGTACATTCACAAGCTTTTCTATGAAACATCCCGTTTCAGTGGATTCGGGCTACAATGGGTGCTCAAAGCCAGAGTCAATGATGATCAACGTGACCCAACGCAAAGCTGTGACAGGCGTTTGAGCTTTCAATTGTGTTTGAAAGGCAAAATCAATAACACCATGACCATTCATTATATGCTTTTGAAGGTATGTATCTTCCTTTAAATTGGATTCTCGTTATTAAATTTTTTACTCCTTTCCTCCGCCCAACGACTAACAGGGCCCATACGGCGAGACAAAAGTCCTGCCGATGATCTATAAATTCGATTTCACCGAAACACAAACTGAATCAACATATAATTTTATAAATTTGGCCACTGCATCCGATTCTAATCGTTTATTGGCCGCTAGAATGATCAATTTTCGTTTGATCATGTTCCAGGCTTCCAAATAATTATGATAAAAGAACGAAAATTTCGAATATAATTTTCAGAAAACTTATCTGTTATCCGCATTAAGACACATATTGTCTCTGCTTAGTGAAAACATTCCTGATGTAATAATGATGTAGTCCATCCTCATTTAACAAGTCTTGATTTTGTTTCATATGGTCTCCAAAGCCGCTTGAAAACCTATACTGATAACAATTCATTTTCACACGACCATTATATTCTGTACTTAGATTTAAACAGCAACACACATGCAATATTTCTGATTTATTACATTCTAGTTTAATCTTTTAGATTTTTCACCTATCTGTGTGTACGAGATGTTTGTATTGATAATCTTCATTTCAGTTCATAAGTTTTATGGAAATATTTTTATCACTTTTTAAAGTTATCAATTTTATCATTATATAATCTGTAGATCGTACACACACACACAAATTTCTATGTCTCGTTGTTTTTTGTCTTTATGTAGGTTTTTTTACAAGTTATCCTATGATCTTAACATACACCACGCCCACCTTGATCACCACCAAGAATGCCGTCGCTGATGATGATGATGATGATGTTTGTTTTTTTGTTGTTTTGCCGTTTTTTTTCTGGTTCAAAATCGATATAATAATTATTACAAGAATAATAACAACATTTTCAAGACCATGTTTGAAAAAGGTCAAAACCTAAAGGTGGGGATTTTCTGCACAGGTACGGTTTTAGAGCAACTGCAACCTCAATCCATAAATATGATGATGATAACCGAAAGCGTAATATATTGATCGCCAGGCGCAAGACAATGAAACCTACATACATAAATTTCATACCTGTGACAACCGCGTCTAACACTACTCTAATACATTATTTGGTTTTGTTCAAGATAATTTCCATGACTTATGATATTGTTTGCTCTTTTGGCTAAAGCGTTACCAATGTGATTCATTACTCAATGTACCCGTGGTCTACATGTATGATGATAGGTTTAGGTTGGATTGCGTCCGTTTGGATGGTTTCCGTTTATAAAAAATAATGAAGTACAAGAGGAATAAGACGAGTAATAGGAGAAAAATCCGTACGCACGCACATACAGAGATAAACCTTCTAATTAACCCAATAAGTTGTTGTTTCCATGGCATTCACACTAAATCATCCTTAAATTTTTCATGGCGATTTCGATCAATGTGCGAGTCGATGGATCCAGTGAGAGCTCTGATTGGAGTTTGTATCATTTAGTTTGTTGGTTTGATTATTGTTAATGTTGTTATTATTAGTATTATTATTGCTGGAGTCGCAAAGATTGTCTCTTTTACAAAATCCGATTCCTGGATTGATCCAACTTAATTATCATTATAATCTTCAATCAATTAATCAGTTTGTTCTCTAGGGTTTCTCACGACGATGCTACATGTGGCTCGATTTGTGTTTTTCCGATTTTGTCTGCCTGAATACGCTCCATTCAAACAAAAAAAGCAAATATATGATTCAAATGAACAGAATTTTTTCTGTAAGCAATCTTCTTAGTTCTTGTTTGGTTCTGGTAAAATTGCCAGCAGTTTGTCATCATCCCAGAACATCCCAGAATACAAAATAAAGCTTTTGGTTGAACCAAAAACCAAATTTTTAAGTTCCTCCAACACACACGCTTTTACAGGAAACTGTTGGAGGAAAGCTGCCAATTTCGGAATAATAATCATAATAATTTCAATGCTTACCATTCACACATGATCATCTTCTTCATCATAACTATACCCAGCATATGTGGTGAATTTTCCTGGTATGTGTATATTTGTTGATATTAATGATGTTATTTAATTTGATTTTGTTATTGTTCATTTTCAAGTTGTCGTTGTTATTAGTTGCTTCTGGATTCGTTATTGTGGATAAAAAAAACTTGGTTGTTGTCATCATCGACCAAAGTAGAAGCAATGGTGTATGGTGTACCATTGGCAGCCATATTGTAGATGTTTGTATTGGGTTTAAAACATTCTCATCATTATTCATTTTTGGGTAGAGGAAATACATCAAGAATAACAACTACCCAGAAAAAACACAAAGAGACACAAACACAATGCTGCTAATGACAAGACCAAAATGGATACCATTACATTAGTGTTGGTCATATTCATTGCTTCATTAATAATCATTTTAATTAGCGTACTGGTAATCTGGATCATACACGACCTGAATCGTATTAAAAATATCAAACGTGTTCATCATCATCATCGACAGCGACTTCTTCGACATCGACATCATCCTTACCAATCTTCACCGTTAACAACAGTGGAGAATACCAATGATAGTTATAAAACCAGGTAAGCAGCCTTTTAACTTCAAAACAAATGCAGAAAAGCGCCACTGTTCAGGTTAAGGCGTTTTTATTTTTTTATACGCTGTCTAACCATTTTGACATTGAATCTTTTTTCCAAATCAAACAAAGTTCAATGTATAAACCGATCATTTTCAAACAAAATCGCCGCCATCGTAATAATCATTTAAAAACCATGTCCAATTCATTCATATCGTATGTGTCAAAAAGTTGTGATAATCAAGATGACGAACATGATTTTAATCAAAAACCGGAACAACAAGATCAAATGAAGATGGAGCCACTGATGATGCCGGCCAATAATCATGGTCACAATCATCCTTATGCACAGCAAGAAAATAGATTTATTCAAAAATTTGCCCGCCAACAAATCAATGAAGAAAAAATCCGAAATCAAAGAAAATTGCGTACATTTTTGTTAACATTGAATAATACTAAACTTGATGGCATGATAGATGATACTGGGACATATGAATGTGATAGTTTTTGTGATGAATGTTTACTGATGAATCGTTCCACAATGGTGTCTAGTCGTCCGATTCCTGTGGAACGATTTTTGCAGGCATATCAGAGCAAAGTTAAAGATTCTGACCTAGGGTATTCACGTGAGTTTTGTATCTTGGAAAATGTCTGCAAACAAAAACTCTACGCTAGGATTGAGGTCGAGGATAAGAGACCGCCAAACAAGGACCGTTTCCAGAATGTTGTACCTTGTAAGAGTGCCCAAGTTTTTGAAATTTTGCAATAGGTGATAATACGATTGCATTTTTTGGCCGTTCCATAGATAAGCATTCCATAGTGAGGTTAGACGAAGATATTTTCGCCACTGAGATCCAGAATGGACCAATACAAGAAGAAGATGACCCAAAAGAAACAGATGACAGCAACATCAGTAGCGATAGTACTTATATCAATGCTAGCTTTATCCCTGGTTACCATTCGAACCGCGAATATATTGCCACCTTGGCACCATGGAATCTGGACACAATGGATGATTTTTTCCGTATGATTTTACAGTATCGTATTACTACCGTGGTTAATCTAGTAGAATTCGGTCCGTTTTTCGATTTTTGAGAAATTTTGATTTTTTTTTTCGATAACATCCTGTTGGATTTTGTGTCCTGTTATTGCCCCTTGCTCCTCCTTCTATTGATAGAATGCATTTCTTATTTTCCTAAATGGACCAATGATGATCCGATCCGTAGACAGATTTGTGGTCGTTGGTTACGGATCAAATTGATTGAAAAGTTTGTGGAGGAAGATTTCCAAATAAAACACGTACACTTCTTATCGGATGAAACAGACCGGATAGTGCACGAGGTTTGGCAATTTCATTTTACCAATTGGAAGGATTTCAGCTGCCCAGAACAAGAGGAAATGCTTTTGAAATTTATGCAAAAAGTTCGCCAATTCCATCACAATAATAGCCAATCATCGAGGGCCGAACCTCCGCCCTTGTTGGTCCATTGTCGGTGAGTTTATATTTTATAATTTTCGTGATTGAAAAATTTGGATCACTTTGGAACACTTGGTCATAGTGCCGGTATTGGCCGAACCGGAACTTACATAGCCATCGACCAACTGTGGCAAAAGTTGAATCAAGAATTCCTTTTGCCCGAATTGTCAAGAAGAAACGTTTGGAAAGGATTGTTTGAATATTATGAATCAAAATATTTGTTGGAACAAAAAATCAAAAGAAAATATAATAATATTGATAATAACCTGGATAATAAATCATCTACGGTGGCCTGTAGGTCATCACAACAATTATCATCATCAGTTTCAGCGCCAAAACTTTCCGATCGGATATTCGAAAGAAGAAAGTTTCAAACAATTTCTGGATTATTTCGTGGTCAACGTAAATTTCAATTGGATCATCAACATCAGCCAATGCCAACGCCAAAGAAATATTCAATCGATATTTATGCTCTAATTTATTCCATACGTTCTCATCGTATCGGAATGGTACAAACAGAGGTAAGCTTGTGGGTGGAGGTTTTGCATGAAATGTTCATTTTGTTTCCTCAACATTGATCCGAAGTCTCAATATGCCTACATTCACAAATGTGTCAAACACATCCTGGAACGTTGGAAATGTTTTGATTTAAAAAAAAGAAATGATGATGATGGTTGTTTGCAAGCTGTGATTTCGGATTCTGGATCCAAAAATCTTGATATTCAGTACGATGGTTCCAAAGGTGGTCATGGTGATGATTTACCGCCCAATTTGAATGATCGACATCAACCTCTTCGGCCATTATCAACCATTGTAGAGGAACAAACCCCTCATACATGATTGAATGTTAAACAAAAAAAGGATTTATTTGTATTTAATCTCTTTTCCTGTTAAACGTTGAATGTTTCGATCTATTTATTTGTCACAACTTACATCCTTACTTGGGCTAATTAAAACATGCAAAGAAATGTAAAATTGCCGGTCGAATATGAGGAGAATGATGGAGGAGTAAAAGGCGGCACTCATGCGGCACTTTACGCTTGAAGTTTGAATCAAAAAGGATTAATCCAAGAATTAATCGGAATTCTTTGGTTTTGACACTTTAATGAAGGTCGGCTATTTGCTGACCAGATCCCCTCGATATGTGAGAGAGTAGTTTCGGATCGGATATAAAAGTAATTCTCGAGAATGCACTGCAGAATTTTCAGAATTCTGGCTGAATGGTCTGTGGGGTCCAAGAACGAAGCAGTGTACGGAAGCAGTGCAGAATCCTGCGTTTTGGCTGGCCAAAAATGCTCACGGTAGAATGGACATTATTCCACCCGATTCATTGGTCAATGCTTTTTTTATTAATTTTGATGAATTGTTTGGAACCAATCACTAGCAGAGACAATGATTTTCGTCAGACGCCTAACACCTTCAAAACGGTGCAACCAAAATCTACCACCACATCGTCGCAGCAACATTATTGTGGAAGATTGTTAATTTCGGTTTTGCATCTGGTTTGTGAAGGTCGATATAATGGTCCAACAGCATCACTGATATCGCCCATCAATGTCGACGAATTGATTCGTCAAGAGAGAATGGTGTTAACCAATGAAAACCAGTACCAGGCTCCATTGGTGAGTCGAAAGGAAAAACTTTCGGATGATTGGTACCACCAATGGCTCCAAACACGGATCCAAAACAGCAATCAACATCGGTTGACTATGGGTCGTCCTCGGCGCGGTATTGTAGAAGAATGTTGCCATAATAGCTGTACGGTGAGACAATTACAAACTTATTGTGATAATAGCAGCCAAAAAAATGAAGATGATGGTAGAGGTGGACAACCATTGTCACCATCAACTCTATTTATTCCTTCGACTGGCCTTTTTAGGATAGATCTAGTTTAATTGCAACTGCTGGAACGGCAGGTGTTTCCGTGTGGAAGTGTTTTTTTTGTAAACCAATTAAAAACTCGTTTTTTGACGTAAAATTTTTATTGTTATAATATTAGTATAAGAATATTATGTTATTCATCAATTACAAATCTTTGACAAAAGGAAAAACATTTTCGGCCAAGTATGCAACGCAAGAATCCAGCCCGATAGCCGAACCAACATTGGTCATGGCCGCCCCGACTAACTCGTTGACTGGATCCACCATCAATATGGTGGTGGTGCCCAGCAGTCCACCTGAATGCCAGATATAGTCTCGGATATTGATGGTCAGGTTAGTGGGGGCGGTTTGATTGGTTATGAACCAACCATAACCATAATGAATCGGATTCGGTGAATTGATTGAAGGAGCTAAATCTTCTGTATGTGGTTGCCACATTTTGGCAATAGTTTCTTGTTTCAATGGCAGATTACGTTGATCATGTCTTCCTTTGAAACAGTCTAACATAAGTTGGCCCCATTCCAAAAGATCACCAACGGTCGACAAAAGTCCACCAGATGCAAAAAAACCTTCATGAATTAATACATCATCAATTAAATATGTTGGTCGCAAATTCTTATCTGTTGCATTCAAGGGATTTTTTCGAGCATAATATCGAGCTCGGTTGGGCAATATTAATTTTTGAGTTTCTGGTAAAGTATCAAATATACCGTAATCTGCCAGGAAACTTTGAATGACATCCGGGTAAAGTTTTTCGACTAGGATTTCCACTACGGCTCCTAATAAATCGAAACCAAAATTTGAATATGCGAACTTTGTGCCTGGCTTGAAAAGCAATGGTTCATCTTGGTATTTTCGAACCAGATGAAATTCGCCACCAGTTTCGGTTAGATTCGTGAAATCTTTGTCCAAATCGGTAATGTGAGTTCCGGCCGTATGCGATAATAATTGTCCGATAGTTATATTGACAGGTTCATCTTGCCAAAATTTGGCAGGGAAATCAGGAATAATATCTTGAACGGGTGTGTCGTAAGCAATCAGTCCTTTGTCCACCAAATGATTGATCATAGCTGAAGTGAATGTCTTCGAGATGGAACACAAACGATATCTGGAGTGGACATCCGCTTTCACTTGATTTTCCAGGTCGATATAGCCCCAAGAATTATTGTAAAGAAGTTTTCCGCGATGAGCCATCGCCATCACCATTGATGGAAAGGACATAAACTCAAACAACCTGTTAAATTGTTGTTCCGCATCTTCTATCGCTTCCTGAAGATTGCTGAAATTTTTTCCATTAATATTGCCCACGTCAACATCCAAGTTGAGGGAACTTTGTCTGGCTAAATCCAATGGATTAAGCGTTAAAATTCCAAGCACTAGAACAGCTTGAGTGCTCAAGAACAGTACGATTATTTTCACCACCATAGTTAGGGACACGTTTAATGCTAAAAATCGAATGATGTTCCATAATTGATCAATTGATTTAGTATAAAATTGGATTCTCAAGATTGGTCCAACTATTCAATCATCATCTTCGCTCAAGATAAGTCAAGTGGCCCGCAGATAATCTCCATAGGATTTCAAATTTTTAAAAACAGAAGCTTCAATTCTTAACTGATAGATGGCGTTTTGAACTGATCTGACTTTTCAATGCGCAGTGTCGCCATCTTTTCGTCAAAAATTAAGCATACTAAATTTGAAAAATGAAATTAAATTGATTTACAAAACCAAAGCATTATAGAGGCGTGAAGTTATAATAGAACAGTAGAAGAGAAACATTCACTCATATTTATTAGTGGTTAAATGGGCTGGGTAATTTACGATCACCACCTCCTTCAATCATGCTCTGTGCACACATAACGACAATTTAAAAGTTTTGTTTTCTCTGTGTCAGAAAAAAGGGGAGGGGAAAAATAGGAAGAGAGAGGAGCAAAAAAGAGGACGTGCGTGACGCCAACTATTGTTGATGAGATTTAAAGGGATGAATTTCCACTTTCTTCCGCACTACCCCATTATTGCGCGTGATGTCTGCATGTTAGTGCGGCCCAAAGAATGGTAGATTTAATGAAATAGAAGAAGATTTCCCACTTTTGGGGCTATTATTCTTGGCAATTTAATAATAATAAATATAGATGAAAAGTTTCGACCCGGAATGAAACAATGCACACATGCACTAAATCCAGAACAAGAAAAAACAGTGGTCCTGGCAAAAATTCTAAATAATCATAATGATAATGATAATTTTGAACACAGCAAAAACCACGGACAAATTCTGAAGTCTGGAATTCGTTGGATCCTGGAGAGCAAGCCCGCGAACCTATTCGAATACTCAAAGTTTAGGGGTTTGGAAGACTTTTGGAATTCTGGTTAGCATTGTTGTTTGTTATTAATGCTGTTGGGATCATATTAGATTTCAGATTTTTCAATAAATTAATATTCTAAGCTCGTCGTTCACGAAGGTCCAGGCCAGCAGCAGCAAACATTTAGAAATCCAGTATAATGATACTGAACTCAGTTTATAGCCAGTGCCACTTGATGTGGATTTTTCGGGAAAATTGTTCGGCACAATAGATTATAATTTGAATTGATTGATGATTGATAAACCCTCAAACTGGATAGATCATTTATCATCATTTATGTGTATGTTGAATAATATTCTAAAGTCTACAACGGAATAATTATAATGAGAGTTTGGTAATTGATTTTTAGTTTTGATGGTTTTTCCATCAGAATCAAGGGGAGCCATACGTCAAAGTTCCAATCGATTTGAAGTTCTAGCGAATCGTAGGATCTTCAGAATCCTTTTGAGTCCATACAAATATATGGTTTGATAATGATAATTATAGATTATTATAAAACCAACTGCTGTGATTGTCGTTTGTTGCGGTGTATTTTTTTTGGATAGCTCCTTTTTTTAATAATAATAATGATCATAATTAAAGCTAATTATTATAATTGCTAATTAGAACATACAGCCCATTACTAACTGAACAGAAAAAATTCTTGAATAATTATCGGGAAAGAGAGATTCAGTAATCTATGACCATTGAATCAATGATCGGACTCAAGCAGAGGATTGATTGTGGAGGCCTACAAGGTTGGCCAATAAACCTAGAGGTAGCAAAAGACTACTGCGACGTGAAGTATAAAGGCTAAAACAGAATTCGAATTCAAAACTCGAGAAATTTCAAAACTTTGTATAAACTTTTCAAAAATTTTCTAATTATTATTTGCTATATTATGCGAAAATGTGGGGCTTGCACAATTAGGCTGATTCTAATGAAGATGAGTTTTTGGGCGTGTTTTTATGGTACATGCGTAGTTTTTACTTGATATGTTTCGGAAACACTTTTTATTTATTGATATACCAGGTTTTGATTTGAATAAACAAGCTCTTGAAAACTTAGAAAAACTCGTGCCAAGGATGCACAAGGCCTCTCGCTCTATCATTTTATCTTGAAGAGGGTACACATTGTTTCCAAACACAAAAGTTTTACAATAAATTTCACGATGCACGATCTGGACGAATGCTTTAATTTTCGCGAATATCATTTCTTTCCAAATTCGGAATCATTTATCTTAGGAAATCTAGGAGAATCTTTTGCTTCAAGCCATACCCATTCTTTGAAAGCAGAATGAATCTGAATTTTTCGAAGACACTAGGCGGATAATTTGAATGGTTGAGAATAAGCCTGATCGAATAACAAGTCACGCCTTTATGTTCCGAATGGACACAACCAATTGACTGACTAACATGCTTGTGAAACAATCAACCGAACAAGAGAGAATTCAATGAGAAAGAGAGAAAGAAAGATCCTGTCAACATCACCGACGTCCGTGTACAGCAGGAAATGTACACGAAGAGCGGTGGTGTTTGAGGTGGATTCTTAGAGAAAAAATGCCAAAAAATATATGGTCTGTACGTGTGTTTCACTGGGTCCAATGGGATAATAGAAACTTTTACAACAACTTAACAAGCAACAATCAACAAGAACAAAAACAGAAAACACTTCATTCTAGAACAAGGTTTTAATGAAAGTTTTTTTGGCCAACAAGAGTCTGAAAGGCAATTATAAGGGAGAAGAGCCTCGATTTGAAGAGAATTCAAGCTTAACAATCAAAAAGGAAACAGAAAAAGCCACATACATACGTACAGACACACTCAACTAAAGACGCTCATTGTATAATGGGCGTTACGGTGTTTGGCCTGAGAAGATTTATCTGCTAGATCCGATTGTGATATAGGTTGTCCAAGAACTTTTGTTTGGATTAGAATATGACAAAGTATTACTTAATGCCTCCGCCCACCGCTACTTGTTCTCACTTTTCATAAAGCAAAAAGAGGAGACGAAAATGGGCTGGGTTTACTTACTAGAATGAAGCAAACAATTTGATTAGAACAGGGAAGGACTGAGGACAACGAGAAAGAGAGAGAGAGAGAGCACCATTGGTATACAAATATAAATTGGATTTATAGTAATTATTATCATTCCGTTTGTATATGGAAAAATATTGAATTATTCTTAGCATGGGCCTGATCTTCAATTAGAGCACCATCATTCGTTTACAGAACCTAGACGACCAATAACCAGATTTTTCTTTTTCATAAATTCATCATCATTTTAAGCCCATGTTTGCTCTTTTACTTGAGTTGAGCCTTCATCTTGATCTATTGCTTGCATTTGGTCCAAAATCTCTCCCGATTATTATCATGGTAAAGGCTGTTTGGCTGCTTTGCCCAAACAACCAATTTGGCAGCGATCGACGATCGAGTCTAGTTTTTGTGTATGTCCGAGTTCCCTCCTTTTTATTCTTGTCTTCTGTTTCTAAGAATCTCAGTGAACCATGTAACAAATTTGTCGTGATTATTTTGATACAAATTTTGCAACATTTTTTCTTAGTCTTCCATTTCTGTACTGGAAGAGCGAAAAGGCAACTTTCAAGAGAAATGATTAATTTCACTGATTCGATCAAAATGAGAATTCAATGCGATTCCATTCTTGAAACTCGTCCGGCATTTCAAGCTCGATTGGCTGTCATTTGAAGCAATCATCAACTACCACAAATTGCCAACAAATAGAGCGAAAAGAAATAAATGAATTGACTTTGATTTTGCTCTCTTTCGCTAAATTGAAAATATTTCGGACTTCAAGAAGATCCTTTCCTTACAAAAAAAAAGTGCCCTGAATGGTACCATATGAATCAAATAAATGATATTTTTTGCTTTCGCATGTTTTCTGATTCTTGGAATTAATAAAAGCTGAATAGGGGCAAAAATGTTTGCTTTCCTGCATTGCATTTTTTCAAATAATTTTTTTCCGTATGTTTTCGATAGATTTTTCGAATCTTTTGATTGATTGATCGAGGCATTTTCCACCAGGCAAAATTCAAATGGACAATGCCCTTTGATTGTTTAAAGTGTAGCTCCCCTTTTTTAAGCACACTATAAACAATAGAAGAAGGCGTATTCCTCTCTCTCTCTGATTGGTCCAGTGTGATGATTTGAACTGATGACAAGACTAACTATAATCAGGAGAAGAAGGTGTTTTGCTCCCTCTGATTGGCTCAATGTGATGATTTGACCTGATGACGAGACACACTATAAACAGTAGGAGAAGTTGTATTCCTCTCTCTGATTGGTCCAGTGTGATGATTTGAGCTGATGACAAGACACACAGTCAACAGTAGAAGAAGGTGTATTCCTCTATCGGATTGGTCCAGTGTGATGATGACGAGACACACTACAAATAGGAGAAAAAGGAGTTTTCTTCTCTCTGATTGGTCCAATGTGATTTGACGAGAGACTCAATAAATCATGGGTGGGCAAATACTTTTAAGCGCATGCCAAAATGAAATTTTCATATTGTCTGCCGGGCCGGAGGACTGTATGGGACGGCTTTCGCCCTCCCATTGCTTATGCGTACAATTATGATTAAGCCATTCAGTTGGGGCAAGTGCTATCATCATTATCATCAGGAAACAAAAAGAACAATCACCATGATTGGTTGTTCGCCAACTCCCAAGGGCCAAGGGAATCGCACACAATCAGGTCGATTCCTTGTGTTCGAGTTCCCCTGCACTACATCGGAACAAAATGCCAAAAGTGCAATTTGAAAAATAAAAGAATCAACAAGATCTGAAATTTTTCATTTCGGTTCAATTTGAAAAAAGATAATGAATAGTTGAACAATCCCAGAAGAAGTGATTTATCAGCATCAACCACAAAATAAATACAAGATGATTCTATAATTGATTTTAATTAACTGTTTGCTTGCTCATGACAAACAAACGGATTCCATTTGCAAGATGCACTTAAGCAAAGATTGTTCAATAAAGGCCAAGGGGCAAAAACGATAGTTTAATGGTCTTCAACCTTTGTTGATTGAGTTGAACATCAGCGTAGATATCGATAAAGAATTCATTTTTACTGCTGTCGTGCCATGTCTACACCTGGCCTAAATGAAAAAAATCACTAGTCTAGTTTTATTATACCAAAATCTAAAGATTTTAAATAATGTTTTAGTCCTCGAACACCATTAACCTGGAATTTCTGATAAAATCGGTGGCAGAAATAGTGGAGATAATGATTGGTTGGAATAATGTGCAAAGTTCTCGAGAAATGTTTCCAGCTTGTTTTGATTGGGTTCCAAAAGTGTCCATAATTTGAGTGGCTGTAAAATTGATTAGAATTTATCATCATCATTATCTTACCTGGGAAAGGGAAAAAAGTGATGAGGCCATCTCTGGAGATTGCACCGTGTCCATTCTAGTTTCCCATCACACATTTGTATGTATTAGCGTATGTGCGTGTGTTTATTAGGGTTTCCTAAGTTTATTGTTTTCATCACCATGAAGCGTCGAGCAACTTAATTATCATCATCATTATCATGCGGGAACTATAGGGAAAAGATATCGTTTCGAGAAAGGAAATTCATGGGATTGCTGCATGGAATAGAATCTACAAACACTACCATTGTTTTTATGGGCGATTATAGTGAGAGACTATCCGACATTTACATCGCTTACACAAATGCGGCACAAACATTCCAACTAGGATCTGAATCCCCTTTGTGGTTTTTGGTCGTTTTGTTCCAAAATTAGGACCAGAAAATAGAGAGAGAGCGTATGTGTGTGTGTGCTTCAAGTCTAAAAGATTGCTCAACTTACAGGAAAGAATTTGAGAATTTAGACAAAAAATCAGGAAAAATTCAGATTTCTTGCTTTTCTGATTCTTTCAGTCAAATATTGAAACCGAATTGAATTCAGTATTCAGTTTTTTTAAGCGAACATCCTAAATCGAGTCGCTGGCTTTCAGGAAACAGGAACCACTCTGTCCCAGAGGACCCTGAAAAAGCTTGTTCAGAACATAGTATTTTCACCCGGAAAAAGCCGTGTGGTAATTTAATTTGACAATGTGCGAGTGTACACGGCAACATGGTCCCTATCACGGTAATCGAAAGCCCAAGCCTAAATGGAGAGAATTCGGTCGAACTTAGTTGTCTTATGGGCATGATGTGTTCAGGATCAGGAGAACCTTGGACATTGAATTCTGGCTTATGTGGAGACCAAGAACACCATCGAAAAAACAATGAACATAATGTATACTTCAGGGAAGAAGCAAAACTTGGAACCACAATGTAGCCACCGTTGGTAGCTGTATATGGTCAAAATACATATGTTTCAGCCCTAAAGTGTGTGCGTGTGTGCTAGAAGCAAGTTGATCCCGGTTCTGCTTCTATAGAACCGAAACCAGGACCAACAGTCTCTTTCTCTACCTCATCAATGGCAGCCGTATATATTTTGATTAAACTCCAACACTTTTCTCTCTCTCTCTCTTTAGGGATTTTACAACCAACATTTCATTCGGTCTTTTCGCAATAAGATAGTATAACTGTTCTGGAATCAGCATCACCTTAAACTAGGTGCATTCTTCACATTTTGAATCTTCACATAGACTTCGAAGACACTATTATATTATATTCGAGATATTGTTGTCATCAGTGTTTCGAAAATCTAGTTTTTCGAATCGGCATTCATCCGGTGTGTTTCGCTGCCTTTGTTTCAGTTAGAGCTTTAGTCTCATCAAAAAATTGTGAAATTTCCTTCGAAATTCTCTTCGTTATTCAATTATTCCCGCAACAGCTATTTTCAAGCGCATGAGACGCTAAATTTGATGCTAGTGTTACCGAATTATTATTTGCATTTATCGAGCAAACAACATTTCCCAGGAAAACTTCTTTCTATTTCCGGTGTATGTTTATGTGAATGTGTTTGTCGGATAACATTGACATCAGTCCCAATAGCAGCTATTGAAACGGTAAGCGGGAAAACTTTCGGCTCCACTAAAGCACGGGGGCTTATCATGTGGGCAAGTGAACCGGATTTCCAAACAACAAAATTCGAGTTGTCGTTTTTGTTGTGGAAACGGTACTTGCTTGTTCCGGTGACATTCACGTTTCTAGTATATTGTCTGGTGTAATTTGTTAGCTAGTCACAATGTTTTGAAATATATGTTTTCCTGATTCTAGTAGAGAGAATGTTGTACCACCACTCTAGATTCCATATTTCACGAAAAAGTAGAAGCGTTTTAATTGCAAAATTCTTGTTGCAAATTTACCTAGGACTTCGATCGTTTATTGATTCTTGAAGGATTAATTCCTGGTTTTTCTGAATATGCTTCTAATCTTTTTTATTCTAGTCTATTCTAGTTTTTTTCCGAAAAATTTCTGGATTTTTCCCATCGATGCTTCTTTATTGTCCTTCTTTTTTTGAGAAACATTTCTTGGAACATTTTTCAAATATATTCTATTTTAACACTCAACCTGTCACATGCATGTTCTAATTTAATGTTCCGAAAATTTACCGAAATGAATGCTTTTCACAGCACAGCAACTCTTTCTCTAACTATCTGTCAAGCTCTTTTTAATATTATTCTATTTTAGTCCGGTTTCGTGTTTAGCACGGTGCTCATTCGGCTTTTTTCCTTTTTTTTTAATATTAATATTAAAAGTTCCACACTCTCTTCCACTTTCATTTTTTGCGTGTAATTAAAAAGTTTTGTTTTCTAGTTGAGATTCTTTTCCACGAAAAATGCTTCACGTGTATGTGCATTTTGTACAGGAAATCAAGTTTCAATGAACTTGTTCGCTTCATACGATTTTCCTTCTTTTTTCTCGGGTTGTGCTATGATGAACTGGCATGCAAATCAGAACACTCTGATGCTAAATAACCCAAATACTTGAGTTTCAACCAGAGGATTTTGGAATCCAAAATTATCCGCGTTTCAGGCTGTAGCAATGTTTGATATAATGATAATTCTATGAAACAAAAAAGTAGCCGAGCGAAATGAAATGCACGAATTTCGAAAGTTTTTCGTTTTAATTTAAATTTTAAAATTCATTCTATTCATTTGGATTCATCAGGGTTTGCTTGGCGATATGCGACTAAGGGAGAATTCATGTTTTTTTGGTGGGGTTCATTACTGCAAATGAGAGAGAGGAATAATTACGTATGGCGATAATTGGAAACGGAGAAGAATCGTAACATTTAGATAATAACCAAAGCTTGAATTTATTTTGTGGGCTTTAAAAGCTGCTGCTGATGTCATGTTGGTTGTCTCTATTTATTTTTATGGAATTATTATTAGATGATAAATATATTCGTGGAGCGAAAGCAGGAGTATCGAAAAATTGAGGCCATAATCTATTTCACCAGACGACGACGTTTACCGAAGCAAATATTGGTGATTGGAACAGCGATAGAAAAATACAAAAAAAAACGCAGACACACAAGCATTAGATTGCAGAATCAATGTACGTGTGTGTACTTTAGGGTGTTCCAAGATTCATATTTACATTTCCATAATCTGATTTGGACCGGAAAAATGAAAAGTAATGATTATATCAATGTTGTGAGCGAGCCTCCACCTTAAGCTTCACAAAATATTCTCGATAAATTTCGCTCCAATAATTTTTTTAAACAAGCAAACCAAGAAGAAAAAAGGAATAAAGGAAAAAAGCAATTTTATCAATTTTTTCCGCGATCTAAAATTCTAATATCGGTGGGCGTGCACAAAAGCGTTGCTCTAGTGAAATAGAAATGGGTTAAATTTTTCGGCACGAAAAGGGTTAAAAAAATGGGCATGGTTGTTTCGTGGAAAACCCGCCTCTATTTGCCGTCCACAAACAATAATAGCAGCAATCATCATCATCGTACAAATTAGGATTTTTTTCATAAATTATGAATGCACATATAAGATCCAAAATTTGTCCAAGCAAACATTATAATATTTAAGATCTTTATTGAAGGTTATTAGTTTCAGTTGCTGTTCTGTATGGCATTGATGATACGAATAGAATGAATAAGATGGTAATTGTGCATCAGCAGAGCTATGAATTTTGATGAAATGGACGAAATTTTATTTTTCTTCCAAATGCAATTATTATAATCGGATTGGATCTAGAAATGGACCTCGGTTATTGGGTTCTTTTGGGTTTTTTGTCATCTCTTTTACTTTTTCTTCATCAAATCTACCAGTTTAACATTTTGTTTCGAAATTTTTTGATGATCAAGCACATGCTGCTGCTGTTTGAGGATGTATTCTGGATTCAAATTTAATCCACTCTGGGATAAGCCCTCTTGTCACAATAGAATTCACGACAGAAGACAAAGAATCAGCCAACCAATCAGCCATTGTTTGTGGGAATTGTGCCAGAAATCGAAATTAACTAAAAAAAATGTGTACCAATTGGTAAAGCTCACTAGATAAAATTGAGAGACAAAACAACCGAAACTGACAAACAGTATAAAATATGTGGAAGAATATTCCAGGAAAAACAATGCTCGAAGCGTATTCTTTTATAGGGTATCGATTTTCATTAAGATAATTGATCATCATCTTTTTTTCTATTGTGCTCTTGCCCGGGATTCTTGTTGGAATTTCTGTTTTAGCAGTATTTCTTTTCTCACAATGAGATAAAGAATATTTTGTTGGCGTCCACTTACACAAACGTTAGAACATGATTATTACCTTAATCATATTTTCTTTATCATGATTATTTATTTTTCGAATCAACCTCCTACATTCTCTAACAAAAATGATTGATCGAATCGGGTGCTGTTGTATACTTGAATCCCTTTAGATTGGATTGGATCAATTTTCCCAAGAATTCTCTTCTTTTCCTCCTTTTCCTTCTCTTTTTTTTTCTTCTTCTTCTCCTTCTTCTCCACAGAAAACTTGCGATTCCCTATAGGTTTATTGGGAAATAAGCAAGATCTAATTTCTACAAGACCAGCCGATGCCGATGTATCGGGTAAGGGAAACGAAATCAAAATGAATGATTAGGGCCTAATCACATCCTGCTGCTATCCGTAGACAATGTAACTTTTTTGCTGATCTGATTGGTCGAATCCGATCATCATAGTATAAGAATAATGATGATCATTTATATTTCATTAATGAAGGAATTATCATCATTATTTTCGAAGGCGGGATCTTGGGAAGCGTATGCGCGCTCATAATAATGTCCTTCTCACATATTGAGAGTTTGATTTTTTATTTAAAAATGTTACGACTTACCAACATCCAAAATACCCAGATAAATTTGTCGCTCAAATTGATTGAGACCATTTTTCTTTAGCACACAATCAATGAAGTCAAATAACTATCTATATGTTTTCTGGTTCAATCAAACGAAAAACCTGAAACTCGAACCTAAAATTTTCTTCAAATCATTCAAACAAAGAGAAAAAAGTTCCAATAAGTCTTTCAACATTTGTTCCAAAATCGTGATTGGAGCCGAGGAAAAAACAAAGGCACACACATTAATTAGAATGGGCCTGGCAATTTCCAGGAAAAATAGGACCTATATTTTCAAAATTTCTTAATTCATGGCTCGCATGCGCGATCGATATACAATCTACCATTCTTATTTTAAAAAATTAACATTTCAAATAATTCAGGGACGTGTTCTTGCACTTCATTTCCAATTCAAACACACCTGAAATGAAAACAAAACAAAAATACAAACTTTGATTTATTTTTTTCAGGAGATTTCTTGGAAAAAGATTCTCAAAGTGCGATGTTGGAGAGAGGGTGGTTAAATTCGAATTTATTAATTTTTTCCTCCTCATTCTTTCGATCAAAATCAATTTCGAATTGAATAACTAAACAGAATCCCGAGAATAGTTCACAGTGAAGCATGATGGTGGTGGTTTTAATATAAATTTATTTCAATATTATTAAAGATGATGGCAATGGGAACAACATTTTTGATATAAACTCGAAAAAGAAAAAAAGCACAACAACCCATTTGGAAATGGAATACAACCATTTGGGACCAATAATATTGTATAAAACAAAATTCACCATCACCAGCAGGCAAAATTAAACCTAAAATGAATGAGACTGTGATTCAAGCTGCCGCAAAGAACGAATAGGCCAAGAATTGCGGATGAATCTTCCTCTGATTCTCTCAAGGATATTGATTTTGGCCTTGTTTGTCTCCGGCAGCCTAAACCAGAATAGTTATTCCAAATTCTTATTATTCTTGTTCTGAGAATCACTCACTTTTTCTTCTAAATCCAGCCAACCACCACCACTTCTGCTTGTACCAGTTTTGGAACAACCAGTAAAGTTTTCCATTTAACTCAACTCGCAAATTCTGTTGTTTTTCGAGGGCTGATTCAAAATTGTCACAATGATAGAAAGAGATTGCATTGTTCAGGCTAGGGTCCAGCTCGGGAATTCAAAGTGAATAATGAATGTGATTGTATGTGTGTGGATGGCCCCACCGAGGACACCCCGAAACGGGTTTGGCGATTTCTATTTCTATTCCAAAAGGGAATTCATTGGTCCACTGTGATTCTGTTTCGGTGAAATTAATTTGCCTTCCTTTTTTGTTTGTTTGTATTTTTCCGGGCACACAAGAGAGATAAATGATTCTCGGCTAAAACGCCCACATCCACCTTTTTGTGGTCATTTTTGTGCTTTTGATAAATAAAGTGAATTTATAGAAAACCGAAACACGCCCCTATGCGCTAACTAACTGACCAAATGATCTGAGTTTCGCTCGGACCCAAGAGCAAAAGGTGAATCATGCGTAAAATTTACTGAAAAAAAAGTTTCTTTTCAAAAAAAAGGACCGCCTAACTCCTGTCCACAGGACGTTGGTCAAGGATTTCAAATACTATTCTATTACTATCATTATTATGGTCGTTAGTCAATTTATGGGACATTGTGTTCGGAAACAAATAAATAAAATTAAACTCATTCACTGCTTTGGGATTATTTTGCGAGAGTTCACTGCAGAGAACGCCCCTTAATTTATTCTGTTAAGGGTGTTATAACAGTATAAATAAGAAACAGCGACAAAAAAAACAAGCAAAGGAATAAATAAAAAAACAAGAAGAAGAAGGAGAATTAAAGCAATTTCATTGTTTTTCTCATTGCTACCACTCCAGACAGAAACATTTAATTTTAAGGAATGAAGAAAAAGAGAGAATCAGCCGGAAAATTAAGAGAACGTTCTTGGCATTCTTCTGATATATGTGTTCATCCAAGAGGATGAAAGGACAGGAGTGGAGAAACTTCAGGAAAACCAATAAAAACGACCGAAGGATACGTATCAAACAGTGGGACGGAACAGAGGGAAGGAATGTATTAGAAATAAAATAGCAGAGAAAATAATCCTAAATGTTTGAGGTGTTTCAGTATGCTCTAAAAAGCATCAAAGAAAAAAGGGAAGGACTAGAGGCAAGAGAAAACAATAAAATAAACTAAAATAATAGACATCCTTTGTCCAATCCCCTTTTCGTTCCCTGTTCGGCCTTATAGAGTCATTTATACTGTTGCACAATTATTAAAAGCTCGATGTTCAATTATTTACAAATACAAAAAGCGCGCAGGATTAACGCCCCTGCACACAGTCTTAGGAGATATCAATAATTTATATCCGAATCGATAAGTTTATATCTCAGTCAGTCGAAGACTACTACTACAACAAGAAGGGATTTAAAAGCGTTAAGACAGAGGATCAGTGAGAGAAAAAGAGAAAAGAGGCGAGAAAAGGGAGGACCTTTTTTCTTTCTGACGCTTTTTAATTTTGGTGGGAAAAAATTGGCGCACAATTGAAAAGTTCTAAATTTATGTTTCTGATTAGAATTTTTTCCCTTACAAAATATAACCTTTTTTCAGGATTCAGTCGGCTTCTGAATTTTCGCGGACAAGTCATTTTGGATTTAAAAAGAACTGAAACGAGAATTTTATCTGTGAAGCGGATAATTAAGTGGATGATGGCAAAATACTAAGGAAAAACTTTAAGAACTTGTAATCTTAGTGTTCATTTACAGTGTATAATCACCGTCATCCTATAATGGTCTTATAAAGGAGGATCGTTTAAGGGGATGGCTTTAAAATAAAATAGATACGAGAAGAAAAGGCATAAACTCGAAGCACACTTTAACCATAATAGTAGCAGCAGAAGCTCTAAGTAAAAGTTCAAACAAAAAGTGAACAGCCCTCTGGGCTATCAATTAATTGCGAATTAATATATTTTTCCGTGCTATTACATCGATGTAGCTGTTATTATTTATGATTTTGTTGTTTGCCTTGTTTGTCAATGATTTCACAGCAACATATAAAACACGCCCTGAATGGGTCTAAGATGTCCAGAAAAATTTAGATAATCAACAATAGGCTAAATTTGGTCGGAAAAGATCTTGGCCAAGGGAACTAAAGATCTTGCAGAATGCTCTTAATATATAAATACTCCCAGAGGTCAAAACCGGAGGATTGTGTCTCCAATTATTTACCAACCAAAACAGCACCATAATACTAATAAATTATAATTATCTTCAATTGGCTCTCCGACTCTTCAGAACCGGAAAACCAGAAACACGACAAATTGACGGCTAATGGCCATTTATCTTTTGTTCGAGAGCTTTTGTTTTAGGTGGAGGCTAGAATGAGCGCAATATGTGGGCAACAGCAGCTTGTTTATAAAAACCTGAAATCGATCAAAAAAATCCTAATTGGGCGTTTCCTGGTTTTTGAAGCATAATTCTGGTTGACCTGATTTCACTTCTTGATCCAAAGGAGATGGACGAATTCCTATCTAGAACAAAATAGGTGACATTCAATCTCAATCATCGATAGCAGTATGTGTGAGCGTAGTGGTTATTGTATGTCTCATTATTCTGGTTGAATGGCGCCAAACTCAGGCAACCAGGCTATTGGGCTTGTTTGTTTGGAGAATACTTTGCCATTCAAATAATGTCATTCATTATTATCCAATTCTATTCATTATTCGTATTATTATTATTATTATTTGGGCTCTTTACTCTAATGACAACTTTTGGAAAAAAAGAATAAAGCAGCGAAACAAGTGAAGCGAATTTTAGCTGTTCATTGTTCGATCAAGTGACTTTTGCTGAACAGAACAACATGTTGTTTCATGTTGTTTTGGTTCTCTTGTTGGATTTTCGTGACGTACTGAAACTATGTTGGCCGTATGGTTCGTCAGGCTGTGTTGGCGTTAGTTTTGGGAATACTTTTCTAGGTTGTTTTTGTCCTCTTGTGTGTTTGGCTTGAGAGAACATTGGCAAGGAGAACAAAGAATCAACTCAAGGAAGAGAGGGCGAGAGAGAATGCAAACAAATGCTAAAATGAAAGCAAAGCAAATCAACCAAACAACAAAGTTCTCGCAAATCTATATCTAAAGGCAGAGAAAGCAGAGAACGCAAAAAAATCAAACTAAATTTACATAATAAAAGAGCCAGAACCAGAGATTCAATTTGTTTTGGTAGTACTTTCTGTGGGTGTTCCTGCTGGTAGTCGACCTTTAAAGGCTTCAGGACTTGATTCGATTGTTTTATCTTTTCTTATCCAACCAACGTTATAACTATTCAATCAATTTATTAGCCTCTAGGGACCAGATTCCTACAATATTAGTCCAGAATATTGGAACCTAGGAATTTCGCTCGATAAAAATAAATCAAATCAAAAGCCTTAGTGCCTCGAGGCGAGGAAATGGATCTTTTCAAGGATCTGTAGGAAATTCAGAAGAATCAAATTTAAAGAATGCTTTCCGCTGAATAGAATCTGGCTTTATTTCAAAAAGCTCACTAGCCATATCATAGTGTGGGTCATAATTAACATAATTATGATTATTGATATTGTTTTTATAAAATTATGTTATTGAATAGAATTTTTGTTTATTCAATTCAATCTTATGGTCTCTGTTTATCACGCTCACACAGGCACACCAACTCAATTTGCAATTTGATCAATTAAAATGCCCCCGGGCATAAAGTTTAGCCACTGAAACCTGTACAAACCGCCCTGCAACAGAACAGAATATCACAAACCACAAGGGCATGTGCAATCCGATTGTCCACGATCAATTAACCCTTTCAGCACGGCTTTTCCCACTCACTGAACTTACTTCTTATGAAGTGAGTCTAGGTTGCCCCATATCCCAATGAATAAGAAAATCCCGTAGACTTTGCTGGCGAATTAAATGTTCTGCAGCACCGAAATCCCATTGAAAGTTGGCTTCACTGCATTGCATTTTCGCATAAAAAAATTCTCACGCGCTTCACGTTCTGTTTTTCGCGCCTTGTTTTGAAAGTTGACTTCAATGCATTGCATTTTCTTGGAAAAAAAATTCTAGCGCGCTTCGGATTGGAGCTTGGTCGAAAAAACGTGCGCAAAGGATTACCACTGTATTCTTCAAAGTTGGCTTCACTGCATTGAATTTTCGAGGAAAAAATTCTCGCGCGCTTCAGGTTTTGTTTTTCGCACCTTGTTTTGAAAGCACTGAAATCCCGTATCCCAATGCATAAGAAAATCCCATAAACGTTGTAGGGGTTTGGGGAAATCTTACTTTTTCGATCAAGCAACAGTTATACAGTGCAATCCAATGCATTTTCTGGAACATTCCAGCCGTGCCGAAAGGGTTAAAAGTGGAACAAACAATTTCAAAAACAAGAATTCTCAAAAGTCAATTTGATATTAATAATTAAAATTTGGGAAATGTGTCTAGGAGATTTGTTTAATATGTTGAATAGGCGTCACAGCCCAAACCGAATATTCTTTTCCAGAAGTTTTGTCTTGTTTTTTTTCAATAAATTGACGACATAGAAAATAGCAAATTGCACCCACTTTGAACCTCAATTATCTGGAACCAAGATTATGCGATACACAATGTCATTCCTAAACAATCTCGGCCCAGAATTCCAGTGTAAGATTTCAACTTTTAAAAAATGCTTTTCCCAGAATCTCCTGATTTGCCCATCTTTAATGCCCAGCCTCTATTGTAAGAATGCTTGCTTCTTCAAAATCTTGCTATTTTCTGTAATTCTAATTCTTTGTTCAAAAGCTCTGCTCAAAACATCTCGGTCTCGATTGATGGAGATGTTAGAGTAAGGCGTGTACTAAGGCGTGGTCCGTGTACTAATCTCTAATTCGATGTTTTCGGCCTTTTTTCTTGATTACACACATTTTCGGGCGTCTTGTTTCTAGTTTCAAAAATCAAATAGCAAAAAGCAAATTGATTTGAAATCTTTTCTTATCCTTTTTTAAAATATTTCTTTTATTTTATTCTTCTTTATTCTCCCAAGAAAAAAATATCAAATGTTTGCCTGGTTGTTCTAAAACCTTGATAATAATGATTTTGAATAGTGCTTTCTTATGTTGGTTTATCTACCAGAAGGCGGGTAAAATGGTGGAAGAAAGCAAGAAAGAGAATAACAGAATAAAATAGCGGAGAAAATTATTGCTGTTTGCGTTAGTGATGTATTACTTTTGCTTATCTCTCTCTCTCTGTGTGTGTGTATGTGTGCTTGAAAGAGAGGAAACCGAAATTCAAAATTAAATTTCGTTTTTTTCACTGGAATTGGTATTTGCGCATACAGTATTGCTACTTATGGTGCTGATGATGCTTCAAAAGGTGGGGCCACGAGAAAGTTTACTTCAGCCGAATAAAGCGATGGAAACGCCCACAGTTCTATAACGGACTAGCGATTGGATGTGCGGGACAATAAACTGTTTAGAGCTAAAATCTTATCAAATTGTTCTCTGATGGCTGCCGATCAAGAATCATATCATCTACGTTTGGTCACTTTGGGCGCCATAAATACCGGAAAAAGTTCAATACTGAAGGTAAATTTTATCTAGGCGGATGTTTTATTTTTATAAAGCCCAGCTTCCGTATTTGTTCGCAATTTTAGCGTTTTTTATTCAACACATTCAACGAAAAACATCGGCCAACCATCGAAGATTTGTTCACCAAAGATTTTCAATTAGGCACTGTATATCTAAAAGTGGATTTTTTGGACACTGAAGGCTCAATGCAATTTCCGGCCATGCGCCGACTGTCCATTGCCAATGCAAACGCATTTCTATTGGTTTACAGGTATGTTATTTTTTTGCGAAAATTCGGTTTCAATTAAATATGATGATGAAGAAAATGCCCTAAATCGAAAATAATCAAAAAAGTTTCCCTTGAACGTACAATCCATGGACTCATCTATTCTTTTGATTGAAAAAAGTATAAAAAATTTTTGATCCAAGTTGGCATTCTTTTCCACTTCAAGAAGTAGGAGGAGGAGGAAGAAGAAATCTCCTCAGCCACACCCAGTGCCTCTACACATCCAGTGCACAAAGATATTAATTTTTTTGGGAATGATTGTCACGCGATGATTGTTGCCAAGCAAAAGAAAGCAATCTACAAAAAACATATATGAATGAGCATATTTTTTCCGCTTATGCTGGGGGTTGTTCCCGAACTTAATCATAGCAAGAAAATTTGTCTCCTCTGTCTCTAGTCAGAGACAGACTCAAAGACAGAAAACAATAAAAGAAAGTTGATTGTACTTTGGCTGTCAAATTAACATTAATCAAGATGTAACTACATCCATAAATTATGTGAAACACGCCCATATGCATAAAAGTATGCGCGAAAGCGACAAAAAATATAAATTGCTTTGTTTTTTTTTAAACTAGACTCCTCCTTTAGGAGTGTCAATTTTCGCGGAATCCTCTATTAGCTTTTGGCTTGCAATTGTAACTCTCTGCTCTACTTGAATCTATGTTTTTTTGAATTCGATTTGAAAACCAAAATAGGTTACTCGAGAACCTTGTTGTAGTTTTAAGAAATTTATTTTATTTGCCTTGTTTTGGCAAATTATTCCACAGCTCTATTGAACCGCAAAATAATCAAAATCCCAGGAGCTCAGAGGTGGTACCTTTTTTTATTCAATGGATTGATCAATCAATCAAATCAATATTGAATCGATGCACATTTTTGCCGACTATTAAGCTGCAAAATAAAAATACAAAAACCTTTTACCTGATTTTCGCTTTCGATAACTTTGCAACCATCACCGCCGATCAGCGGTTGGCATGGCTTTCGACGGAACACAAATACAACCACTAAATACTTGTAGTATTTGATTGATTGGTTTTGACTCTACGGGCCTCGGTACACAAGTTACTTCAACACTTAGTAAACTTTCAGTGAATATTTCCTATCCTGACGCCGAATAATCGCTCAGTAGCCTGGTGAGATACAACAGAATTTTTTTTCAAGTACACCAAAGGGAATCCTTTCTTATACAAGGGTTCAATAAGATAATTTTTGGCTACTTCTTGGCTTATTTCGTAGTAGTTTCCGCCAAGGAATAACAATGTTCAAGAAGAAAAAGAGTATTAACAAATTCCGTGTATGTGCATTCATTATTTATACATTCCACGGTTCTTTTCGCTTATGATCAATCTTCGCTCTATCATCATTATCTGTCCTTTCCTCTCTCTCTCTCTCTCTCGCTTTCCACGTCTCTAGTTCGAAATCATCCTGGATCTTCCAGATAGAAAATATGCTAGGCGCCATTATTATCATCTTTCATTATTTGGGCGCCAATATCTTTATTCAAATGTGAACATTGGTGGATTCGATAGATGGATCCACACTGTAATTCATAATTTACATATTCATTTCATTCTTGTTCTTGTTGTTTTTTTCTCTTCATTTTATTCTTGTATCATGTAATCACCAAATATGCATCCATGCACGCGACGTCGATACCGATTTTTGCAATCGATAGTATCGATAGCGAAATATCATTGGAGATTATAAAGCATTGTTTCGAAGAGATTAAAGAGATACGACCGGATTTCCAGGTGGGAAGATTTCTTTGAATATATTATGCATGATCGCCTTTTTTGAATTTTCTTGAATTGAATTTCCTTCTTGTTTGCGAGAGGTCTGAATCTCTTTCGCTCCTTTTGTGGCTTTCATCTTTCCGTTTTCCGTTTTCCAATATGTGGTAGTGTATCTATCTGGTATAATGGACCGCCGATTTTGTCCCTTCTCCTATATCCATTCGGCAACCAACCAATCAATTATCAGGGTGTAACAGTAAGAAGTGTTTGTTTGTCGAGCTGTTCAATTTTTCGCTGCCGCTTTTGCTTTCAGCAGATAATTTGATCGGCACCACGATTCCTTCTTGGGATTCGGATCCTAATTATTTTTTTTTAAGGAAAAATGACAGAATGCTCACGCTGTAGTTTTATTTTTCACTGATTCTATTTGAACCAAGTTATGATGATCCCCACCCATCATGCACAAGTAGTGTTGCTGTTGATTCGGTTTTCAAACACCCAAGAACCAAACAACGATTGAATCGTTAGCAAAAATTGCTGTATTCAGCTTAGATATTTGCAGTTGGAGGAATATGGAGATAGAAAGTGACGAAAAAAAGTTTCTGGTTCTGGTCCAACTAATAGTCCAAAAATAATAAATGGTAAATCACATTCTTAGCGAACCAGCCAACCAGGCTCAAGCAATTCCACAAAAATCCTGATTCAACATTAGCGGAAATAAAGTGAAATTAGGACAGCATCGGTCCCTAGAATCCCCTAAATACTTCAATCTGAAGGCGAAAAGTTTGCAAAGTATTGAAAAAGTAGATAAAAACTAAAAAACACGAGGAATCAGTCACGCCAGCACATTCTTTGGAAACTAAAACGGCCATTATCAGATTATTGAATGCCATTAAATTTTGTGTGAATCTTCCCAGCCGATTCTTTCAGGTTTCAGATTTAAGCATTTTTTTCAAAAAATATTTTCAACATTTTTCAACCAGAATGTAAAAATAGAATCCTTTTAGTGAGTAAGATTCTTTGTTTCGCAAGTCTGATTTTCAATGCCCATCAGAAAAACAACCAAAAAAAATAGAAGCCTCGGGCAACTAGATGCATTCGACAAAAGCGTTGATACTTGGATTTTTGGACCAGAATGTCTATGTATATTGCATTCCAAATCGAATCACATACATACATACGCGACATTTTTACAAAAGAAATCTTAATAAAGACGGAATTCTAAAAAAAATTGGTTTTTGATTCTGTCTACACTTTTTGAGTCTTGTTTAATTATAATATCCTCTCTCTCTTTCTTTGCTTAGGAAGTGCCTATCATATTTCTTGGTAATAAATTAGATCTTGATTCGGAGCACAAACGTGTAGTACAAAAAGAAGATGTTGCCGAATGGGTTTTCTGCGAGCTACCTAAACTTCGTGCCAAGGTGGGTGATCGTATAAATAGAATTCAAATTAGCGATACACCCCAATGATGATTTTGTTTGAATCCAGGTTATGGAATGTTCAGCAAAAAACAATCAAAACATAAAGGAAATATTTTTAACATTTCAACAATTGGCCAGGATACCAATGCCGGATGCAGAAGGCCTGAAACGCCGTTCATCGGCTCAGGCGCGTGTGGATTCTAAGAAAAAATTCGCCGGCACCAATCTGCTAAGTCCCAGCCACGCTTTTACAGGTTCAGGGAGTGGAGCGATTGGTGGAGGTGGAGCCAATGGAGAGCATTTGCATCATCATCTGAACAATGATAAGCACTCGCAGCCAGCATCGCCGAACAAAACATCAACGCCCAACTCCATACAGAGCAGCCCAAAAGCCAAACCCCGTAGCCGATCATTAATAAGGCGAACGTCGAAAAAAGTCAAAAACAAAGAGGACGCAGATGATTGTAGCGTTCAGTAGCATACCATCTGGTCCAACCCCCTTCATTCATTTGTTCGTTCATTAATTCAATCATTCATTTTGACAAATTTGACTCCGGTCTCTCCTTCTCTCCTTCAACATGTACGAAAGCTTGAATCAGATCAAATCAAACGAAAGAATAACTTTTTCCTGTAAGAAAACCTACGCACACACATCATATTTTTTGTCTTTTCCCATCATATCCAAAAGATTAACACCCAAATAATCACCTCTCATAATCATATTAAGCATCATTTTTGTTTGAATGGATTTACTAGGCCAAAATCGGTGGGTAAAACAATCTGCCAAATTAATATGAATAAAAATTGAGGGGGAGAAGCTATGGCAACAATCAAGCAAAACCGAAATAAAAATACATATTTTATAAATCATATATTTATGAATTATGAATTTGATATTATGAATTATAAATAAATTGTTATTGTTGTTCTGTCCGTTTTGTTTCATCCGCCATTTTTTCGGCCACCAATTCATTTCCTATACGCGCGTGCCTACTCTTCTTTAGGAAGAATAGAAACTTTTTCCTAACCAATCAAAAGAGAGAATCAGAGTTTGCGTAACGCACAAACGGTGAGTGCATTAATAATTCATTGACTATGTGCGTATATGGCTTTGCTATTTGCTTTACCTGCTTCAAGAATCGCTGTACAAATAAACCAATCAATTCTCCCTAAATAATTATTGAGGAGGCTTCAAATCGTGTGTATATTGCAACAGACAAACGCAAGCTTACTGAGCAATTTGCGGGCATAAACCAAGTATGTTGGCAATAATAAGGAAAGATGCAGAAAAGTAAGGTCGGCCAGATTGTTTCCAAAAAAATAAGATGAATACGATGCCAATTTTTATTTTGAAAATACCAATCAATAGCTCAAATTGATAATGGAAAATAGACCAAAGCTGAAAAATTGGGCCGAAATTGAAGCACTTTTTCACAGGGCAAAAAAAGCTTTTAGAATGATAATGTTTTAGATGCTGTTGCTGTTCTTTGGTGGCTCGGTTGTTGTTCCACTTTTTCTCCCAAATAAAGTCTAAAGAAATCGATTCTTGCTAATGGATTTTTTCCAAATCAAATCATATCATCCTGTGTACAGGATAGCGCGGAATTTTATAATTTAGAAATGGCGCGCGCCATCTATTGGATTCTACTTTCTGCATCAGAACCTGGGCTTCAAGCCCTCCGACTGATATCATGTAAATTAGTACAATGTGCAGTCGTACAATGGAGCTGCGGAAACTGCGATAAATAACTTGCTCCATTTGATACAAAAATTTCGCTACATTTTTTTGCTACACTTTTTCGACATGAAAACGTTAATTTTTATTGCGGTGTGAGTAGTGGGTGTGAGCAAAAGTGTTTCGAATAGTTAGATAGAAACGAGAAAGACAGATAAAATCATTTAATAACCAATTTATACTGCACTGGTTTTGGGACTTTGATGTTTGTTTGGTGATTTTGCTTTTCGGTTGATTTTATTCGCATCTTCTACACCTTCATTTGCACCTCCGGTATCACCCGGAAACATTTTGTACAGGCAATATGACAGTATTACCAATAAGATTATGAAAAATGCCGCCACACCGATTATTATGCAAATATATTCAGCAGTATATTTTGATGAGTCAAGACTTCCATACGGTTTTTCAACTGGACTGCTTCTAAACCATTTTCTCAAAGCTTTTGGTAACATCTTTACCCGGGGATTTTTTGTTACGGTTAGCTTGCTTTCTTTCTGATCGACTAATAACTCAATTTTTTGGCATTTTATTGAAAAAATCCGATCTCGTCGAATCCAATCAAATTCAATTCAATTATCGAACTTTTCAATTATTTTTAATGGCAAAAAATCCAGAGACTGCCGCTATCAAGAATCTGGAGAATCGATTTTTGTGTTGCTCATTGTTTCAATCGTAATCAATAGATGGCAGATATATCCACGCTTTGATCATAACTCTTTGCGCTCGAGCGTCTCCTCTCAGGCGCCATTCAGATCGAACTCATGCAATAATTTGTTGGATTACTCTCGAGCTGCTGGTTGGCGCAACAGAAAACCGTCTCGAGCGCAAAGAGTTAAATTGTGTATCACTGATCTAAATCCGATCAATTTTAATCAGATTCTATTTCGAATAGCGAAATTTTTTAATTAATGTGCCGCCATCTAGTGACCAGAATTGATTCTTCAGTCATTCTTTTTTCTGGATCGATTTTATTTGTATTTGCTATGGGCCTGTTTTTGGGCGGGAAATGATTGTGGAATTTTTTTAAATGAGAAAATCGATCGAAACCATCATCAATTTTCATAAATTCCAACAAAACATAAATCGATCGATGCGCCGACAAAGCCATAAATAATAATGAAATCAAACAGGATGAGATTAGGACAACGCGAGTTGGGAAAAATGAAAAAAATCTATTGTAAATCAAACACTCCGGTTTTAGCGCGCAAGTGTGATTGTGTTTGATTTGAAAAAAAACTGTTCGAATTAACCTAAACACGGTTGTTGTTTTGGTGTACGCTTTTTGGTGTGCAATGCACAATTTTTCTTTCCGAAAATAAAATGTGCATAATGTTGTCCACCATGACAACCATCGACACCAAAATCGATTATGATATTTGAAAATGTTCGATAATATTGAGGACCAAAGAGACTGGTTAGGTAAAAGAGATTTTTTCTGCTTGAATCAATCCAGGTTAAAAATGCTTTTGAAATCCTTCATAAGTTCGGGAACAGACATGCAGACATATAGGCCACTAAAAGCCACATTTAGCCAACTAGAAAGTTACCAAATTTTTTGGGCAAAGCTTGGATTTAAAATGCAAAAGGGAAAACCAGTACCAGTACCGGCACTACAAAAAACACACTCGAAAATTTGTTGAAACCAAAAATGCAAAGCCTAACCGAAACAAATCACTCACACATCAACACCATCACATTCATATTATTATTCGCCTGGATTATTTAGTATACAATTTGAGCTTTATGCACCGGGTACTTTGCAACACCATAGCCACACCCGCCCTCGCATCAGGTTGAGATTTGTCTTATAGTTGAAAAGTATAAATAAGTAGGAGCAATGGAGGAGAATTGGAAATGTGTATGGCCAGATTGGACCACCAACGAATCGCGACAACCAGAAAAACACAAAAAAATGCACTGAAACAACATGACATAACCGAAGTACAGAGCACGTTAACAACCGAAAAACGAAACAACATAATTAATAAATAATAAATAACAAATATGAATTATGAAAATGAAAACAACAACAGAGCGAATTCAGCATGTTTTTGAAGCTTTTATATTTTTTACGGATCCATATTGGCAAAACAATCATGTTCCGGTTCCGAGGAGCACGTACAAAATACTTTGCATATTCCATACTCTTTCGCTCTCTCGCTGTGTGAGTTCCAGCTCTTTTTACTTATTCTTTTTTAAGCACCCTCAACTCAACTCAACTTAAATCAATCACTTTGCGAGCTTATTTCCAGCAGCAATCTTGTTCCAAAGCAATAATTAAATTTTTTTGATAAATTTTAACAACCGTACAATACGGTCTAAAAGATAAAAGATTAAACAGGTATAAAAAATTATACACATTCATTAATCAATTCATTTATGTGAGCGAGGTTGCATTATATACGCTGAGCATTTTGGTGGTCTTTGGTGGCATGAAATTTGTCCGAGTATGAGCGCATATTTTTTTAGATTTAAAAATTATTCTGCCAAAGAAAATTCGCTTCAATCTGCAGGTGACTTCCTTTTGCTGCTGTTCGATGTCGTCTACCAGTATGGGTTTTGTCTTTTTGGCAAAAGTTTGGCCTAGTTCTTTTTCTTCCAGAAATGATGTTTTTTTATGGTTTAAAACTCCAAGTCTTCGTGGCCAATATTGTAGTTGTTCAGGATTGATGATGTCTTGTATTCGGTGCTTTACATTTCAATCGTGTTGCCAGTCGTCTTGGTTCTTCGTTTAGTTTGGTTAGGCTGCGGTTGTTGTTAAGGTGGCCTCATAAGAGGGATCCATTCATTCATCAGCATTAATTAGCATCTCCGTCATACACAAGCATAAAATATAAATGTCTTTGGAGGCGACGATGGTTATGATGGTTGGGATGGCGTGCAAGTTAGCCAAACTCTGCCGAATAATAATGGACATTTTTTAGTGAAAAAATTTTTCACTGACATTAAAATTATACGACAAGACATAGGAAAGCACCCTTGAAAAGTTTCTATGGTTTTCTATGGCTTCATCTTCTATCTATATATTTCCTTTTTCTGCTTCAGATGACCCCGTGATTGTGTATCATCGTGTTTCGATCAAACCACTAAGCAGCCTTTATTGATTTTGAGTTTCCGATATTTTTTCGATCTTTTTTGTTCATATTCCACAACCCGTCATTCATACCCGTCTACAGTTTCATTTGTTTGATCTTTTTTTTCAGATTTTAAAGCAAAGTTAGAGCAGTATATTTCCGATGTCGGACTGGAAACCTCGATTCAGACGAAAAATGTTTAATTTGAACCACTCAACAACATCCGCATCACTCAACTGGCAAAGATCCTATTTTTAGGCTATTGGAAATTTAGTTTGAAAAAAACTTTGCCAACAGACAAAATCGATTTATTCCAAAATAGCAGCCACCTTTCGATCTTCCTGTCTCCGAGAATTCTCACGATAAATTGTCCCAGCCATAAGAATTGCAGTTGAAGCAGAGAGAAACGATTGTCTCAGCGGCAACTCTTTCGACAATCGGATTCAAAACTCCTCTTTTATACTTTTTTTTCATAACCAGGTTCAAAATGGTTCATGCATCAATATTCTATTTATTCATTGATAATCTCAATACTGATTGGTCTATTTTTTCCTTTAATTTCTGTGTACTATTTTTAAGCGAACCTCCTAAGTAACACTCGAACACTAATAATACTTTTTGGGTGAAATTCATTAACCCATTCCGGGTTCAAAAGGTGAAAATTTGTTCACGTCTTTCAATGTGCATAGCACAAGGGTGATTCATTTCTACAAGGACAGGTACAGATGACAGGTATTTTGTCAACGGCAGCACGTTAATGTAGCGAAAATAAATTCCTGGGGGCAAGGGAGGGAGAGGGGTTTTTTCCTTTTTATAACTGAATTCAATGATCTTCTAGGTTCAAACCTCAACCGGTGATGATGATGTGTGGATGTTTTCCTTTTGTGATGAAAAGGTCGACAACCGCGCTTGAATAAAACAACAAGAAGAAAACCTCCATCCAACAAACCCAGTAGTTTCACAGGTGCTGGAGCAAACTGGTTGATTTTTTTGTGCACGATTTTTGATGGTTCTTGGTTGGACTCATACTTAGACGCAAACATAGACCACCACCATTGATGGTTTTGGTTATGCGGTGTTGCAATCCTAAAACACACGAACGTTTATAACAATGAACCAGATCAAAATTGAAACGTCTGCTATCTTGAAAACTACGATTCTGTTAGCTCTTTAAAACAAATATCAATCTGTTTGGGAGAAATTTCAAGGAAATTTCATTTTTTTTGATAATTTACAATGTCTGTTTGCATAGGGAAAGTCAATATTCGGAGAATTTAAAATCCCGAAAATTTCAATCCCGATCCTAGTGTCTAAGAGCTCAAGCAGAGAAAGAGAGAGAGAGAGAGACGAACAAAAAAGAATCTCGACACAAAATTACAGACAAAAGATGTACCGGGTTTATTAAGGATTATTCTGTGCCATAGTTGCGAAAAAATCCTGTTTTAAACTGAAAAATGATTCGATGATTCGAAAAACAATGGTTATCGTTCAAGGCCACACAGGGTTTTTGAACTTTTGTTTTGGATCATCAAATCATCGAATATTCTTCGAGGTTTAGGCCTACCAATGTGATTCTGGATGACATTTGTGTTGTTGTTACTCAACCGGAAATTGTAAGAAAACCCAAGGCAACCATAGAACAAAAAAAACAAGCGCCGATTTCTCCGACTTCTCGGGATCGTAATCATCATGGCTGTTTGATTTCAAGTGATGCTACCTTGTATGTTAGATGCTTTACGCTATTCCGATGCAACCAAAACCAAAGAAGTAAGCCGCTGGTTTTGCATTGCAACAAGAGGAAAAAACAGGCCAAACGGAAACTGTCATAATTATAAATATTAATAATTGTTCTATAATGTGGGCATTGTGGTAGTGTTTGTCAAGAAGTGTGTTGTTATTGTTTCTTTTATGATTATTATTAATATTAATATAGCTATTATAGCTGTAAGTTATAACTTTATTATTGTTGTGATATGATTGTTGTGGTACTTGTGTCTTTACGATCTCTTATTACCAGCCCAAAAATGTTCACTAGAAGCGTTGGAAGCTGGTGCAAACGCCGGTGAAAGATGAAAGCTCCGACCACCACCGGCAAAGGACAAGAGAGAGAGAGAGAGAGAAAAAAAAATCAACAAAATCATCAGAATGGAAACAAACTCGGGTGGTGAGTGACCAACGATGCGCAATCCACATCATAAAAAAACCTTAAACCAAAAGTTTACTTCCAGCGGGCGTGTTTGTGTGGAGTTTTTCGTTTTGGTTTTGTTTATTTGTATTGCGGTTTTCTCCATTTAAGAGTTTGTTGGTTCAAAGGAATTTGAAAGTCAAACAAGCGCTGGTAAATACACAAAATAGACACAAAATCAGAAGAAAAATTTAAGATAAAACTCAGACTCTCAGGTGAATCAGTGAAATGCTTTGATGTTGGAGTTCCGGAAATCGCTATCAAAAATATTGTTATCAAAAACATTCAGAATTTTTCCTATGAGATTTTAGCCGATTTTTCTGGAATCCCGCCTCGGAAGCCCTCTCTCTTTTTCTCTCTCTCTCTCAATCAGGAATGATGGAATCGCCCGAACGGTGCAGTAGTTAAACTTTGCAGCACTTTGAACAGTGCTTCAAGAATAATTCATGGATTCCGGGATGAACAGAATCGCTCGATTAACGAATAACGAATTAGAAGAGCTTGAAAAGATGCAAACAAGCTAACATAGAACTTAGAATAATTGGTTTGACACGTCAACACAAATTCAATCATTTATTCACCTTGTTGTCAATAAACTAAGAGGCTTTATTTTTCAAAAACAAATCATATTTAAAATAAACCTCTCGCATTCTTTCTACCTTGCGAGATTGATAAATTTCATGGTCCCAGACCAGATGAGGTCTCATTTAGGGTTAACTATAGCCGTTTACAGCAACGAAAAAAAACAAGCAAAGTTTGAGAAACACTGCTCTCGGCCGTAATTGAAATCATATCGCGATCAAGTACTTAATTTCCCTTTTTCTCCGGTACAAAATACCCAAAACAAACGCCAAAAAAATAAAGAAACCGGCGGGCATACTTTAAATATTGAATATTGTTTAATAATGATAATAATGATTGTTGTAACCATAAAATCCTTTCGGTTTTTTTTCTACGCACAATGCTAGCTACAGCAATAATAATAACAACAGGTATGAATCAGCGTCTACACAAACAAACACAAAACGGTTTACGGTTTCTCGCTCTCTCTCTCTCTCTCTCTCTCTGCGTATATTTCAAATGATTGGCCATCATCACTTTGTGGGACGTTCTCAGTTGGTGTTTAGTTAGGTGGAAAGCTCCGCCTAACTTTTTTTTAAAAACGGTGATTGTGCGCTATATAATTGATTTCAATAGGTTGAATGTGTGTGTGGCCACACCATCGCAGCCAATCATCATCATCATCAACAGCAACAACAGCCAGGACCACCATCACCACTTGTTGCTTTGAATCATTGAGTGAATGAAGGAGAAAGAGCGAGAGAGAGAGAGAGAGAGAAAGGAAGAGAAAGAGGGAGAAACGTTAATTGGCAAGTCGAACCAAGCGCAAATAGACAAGCAAATAAAGCAAGAGAGAAAGAGAGAGAGAGAGAGAGAGGAAAATAGGCAAAC
>JAOZJS010000176.1:0-11499 GCA_025882695.1 Amerodectes protonotaria | reverse complement strand
ACCGAACATGCAGGATGGATTATGGTGTTTCTCCCTCTCTACCTGTGTTTCTGGAGATTTTGATGATCACCATCATCATCAAACAAAACGGCGGTTTTTCGAATACCGCTACTACCACCAACAACATTGATGATGGATGGAAAAATGATGAATAAATAACATAATCATTTAAATATTATACAAATATACGTACACACACACACACCAATTAGATATGGATATGATCTCTTTTGCTTTGGCCATGGTGAAGCCAAACAGGTAAAAAAAATTACGAAGAGCAAAATAGAAAGATTTGTGTATGTGTGTGCGGTTAATCGTCGTATGTTGTTTCAATTATTTTTTCATCATTTAAATATAAAAACTGCCATTGCCATACCATCATCACCGCTGTACACCTTTCGAGAGTTTAATGCCCATGGTTGATGTCTATGTGTGTGTGTGTTCCTGAGAGACTTTGGTGAAAAATTTGAAACAGAAAACAATCTCAATTATACCTTTATAGTTATTATTGTTATTAGTTATAATCAATAATCGTCTTAATTGTATCATCAAAAGCTTCGACGTTTGGATGACGACGGCCAAAGCCAAGCTTGATTGGTTTATTGACAGTTTTTTTTGACCGAAATTTGATGATCAAATTTTTTCGTGTGCGTTTCAGCTTGTAGCTTGTGTATGCGCTGCCGTTACTCTGGAAATGTGCACTTGAACTTCATTCGGTTGTAGATTGATGCTCAAGACTCGATCAATGTTACAATTTCGGGAGAAACAAGAATAATTAATTGCCTACAAAGACTATTATGAATGCCGAATACATTCAGATCAATGATGATCTGAATGATCAAATACCGATTCCTTTGGGATATAATGGTTTGAATCTAAAACAACAACCGGAAGAGCTTCATCATCATTTACCGCTACATGCCCATGTGCAACAGATGGAATCGTATGATGATCAGCAACAATCATCGACCACTGCATATCATCAAGAAGTGGTCAAATCGGTTGTTCAACCATCGGTGATTATTGATAATCGTTGCAATGTTAATAATTTACATCATCACCAACAACATGTTTATTATCATCATCATCATCGCCAACCGGAAGAGGTACATCAAGCAATCAAATCAATATCAACCATGACAACCATCATGACATCAGTGGGAAATTCGTATTCGTCGGAATCCAGTTCGATATCCAATGATGGTACATCATCATCGATTGATTCCGATAAATTATTGTCGATGCCTATGAATCGGTCACAGAATGTGAAACACGATGATCCAGAAAATGGCGCTGAATCGCATGAATCACAAACGATCGGGCAATCAAGGCCTTCATCATTGAATCATAGAGCATCAAACAGTTCAATGTCCACGTCCACATCCACCACCGTTCTGGCAACTCCACAATCCGCATCATCTTTGAACAGAACATTGATCAAACAACAACACAAACAGCTAAACGATCTAACATTGGGTTGGTTGGAGCAAAACTATGAAATCCGTGATGGTATCTGCCTACCAAGATGTTTGATTTATCGACACTATTTGGAATTCATGCAAACATTCAGCCCTGGTAGCAAACCGGTGGGTGCGGCCGCTTTTGGAAAGGTAAGATTGGATAATGGGAGTGACAAGTGAGCCACAGTCCTCAAGTATTATTCTCTTTTTCCTGTTTCCTGTTTCCTTATTTTCCCTACGCCACAGTTGGTGCGGCAAAAGTTTCCCAGAATATCTACCAGACGTTTGGGAACACGAGGCCAATCGAAATACCATTATTATGGTATATCTATTCGCCATAATTCGCCTTTTTTCAATGATCAAACATCGATTGTTTATAGCCAAAATTTTGGCGGATCACCATCTTCGTTGCAGGACTTGCGTTATCATCAGAAATCGACTGTCTCTCCCCAACACATTGGCCAACCAGGCAACAATCACCATAATAACCCTGATCATCACCATCATCATCATCATCTTGCTCAGCAACCACAGAATGAGCAGCAACAGGATTCAAATCTGGAATATTATTATTACAATAATCATCATCTTCATCATCCGATCGGTGGTAACCAATCAATAATAGATCATTCGCAGATTTTGTTTCAACAACAGCAGCAACAACTTATGCCATCGTCCACGACCACAATTGGTTCGATTGAAGAGTCATTTTATGCCGCGCCTACTCAGCAACAAATGTCAAATATGCATTATAATTTGACCAAGTGAGTCATTTTTGAGTCATTTTTAATTTTGCTTGTTGGTTATGTTGTTGTTGATATGAAAAACGATCGAGGGCGGATCCAGCAGACGCGAATAGCTTTTCGATCTGTTATTTATATGTATATGCTCATTTATGTTCTACATTTTGACCACGCCACTTTTTCCTCTTTCTCAGCGATGAAAATGCGCAACAATCCCCGACTGAATGCTATGATTTGTCGATAAAAAACAATAGCCAACCCTCGCCAATATTGATGACAGCACAAGCTCGCCCAATGATGTTGATGCAGATGCATGAGGTGGACATGAATAATGATGTTTATAGTGCCAATCCGTTTCTGCCCACGATAGCCAATCAACCAATCACAAAAGGCAATCAACAAGTGTTGCACCATCAGCAACAGAATGTGTTAGAGAGGCAAAACCAGCCGACTAAACGATCACGCAACCGTAGCAATCTTTATAGGACAACAATGTCGAAAAGAGGCAGGGATCAATTGTTCGCGCAGCAATCATTGACAGACCCGACATCTGTTACTAATCAATATTCGAATTCGAATGAAATACAGCAGCAAACATTTAGGAAACTATCCGATGAAATTGAAACAGAATTAGATGAATTCTGTGGCGGTCAACCAACGCAAACTGCTTTTGGTTATTTTCAATCAAACTATCCAACCATAGACCAGCTTCCACAACCATTACCGGAAGAGGTTCAGCCACAGATATTGTCCACATTTTTGTTAATGTACCAAAGCCATTGTCAGCGATTATTTGATACGTTTCAATTGGCCAATATTGATGAGTTGAGGCGTTCGGTGTTAAACTTTTGGCAAGAGATGCCAGCGCATATGGCTCCTTTGTTGGCATCCAAGTTTGTGCTACAAGTAATCCATTTGGTTGATACACTTCTCTACAAGGTCAGGATTCTTTTTTTGCCTAGGCAAAAATTATTACCTATTTTTCATAAAACTAATCTTTTGGGCGGGCATTTTTGGCACAGACAGTCGAAGATTTTTTCGCTCAGCTAAGCTTAGTGCCCGAAATGTCTGAAACGTTCGTTCAGGATTTGAAGCTTATCCTTATGAAAATGAACGAATGGCTGGCCAGCGCCATTATAGCACAGCCATCACGTTTAAGACAGCTTATTCGGGAATATTGTTTGCAGCAAAAGAATCTTCACCATTATTATTATGATCATCAAACAAACCCTATAATTCACAATCATGATAAGATGGAAAATCCCATCAAACAGGACCAAAATAATCTGCAGACTGTGGATGCAAACCACCCCCACTCTAGAATCGATCCTAGAATACAAATGATCCAAGACCTAGTCGATCAACATTTATCAACATTGTTGACCATCAAAACCGATGCATTTGATGATTTTTCAAAGGCCATTCGCAAACAATTCAAATTCATTGATATTGTTAAGGTAAGAAATGTTTTTAATGGATAGATAACCGATGGAAGGACAATGAACATAATGATAAATAACCCAAAGGATTGTAGAAAACGTATCAATCAGTTCCTGAAACCATCAATCGCAAGTAGCAATCAAAACCAAATGTCTATAGACATGCAATCATTGAATAATTATTGGTTGGATCCGAACCAAAATCCACTACCTTCGATGGAATGCCTGTTGGCTGCCGCTCATCAATGGTCACAAGAGGATCATCCATTCACAGCGTCCATGATCAATGATAGCGATGATGGAGATGAAGAAGATTGTGATACTGATCAAAATCATCATTTAACACCTTCATGTCGATGTTTGCCAGCGGAAAAAATGCTTGAACAAGTACATCAACAATTCAAATTGCTCATCAAATTCATGCAATTTGCCAAGAATTTTTGTCTGGTCAAAATCCTTCACTGGACCAGAGCAATGGTCGATAAAAATATTCTTAAGGTTAGTCTTGGTTCAGTCATTGACATTTTATAGAGGTATTTTGGCTGCTTTTATTTATTCTTTATTCTTCTTGCTCTTTCTGATTATTTGTATTTAAGTTGTCTATTTGTTTTACTTGTCTCGATTTCATTATCATTATATACAAACGGCGGCAAAAACTGAAACAGCGGCTGATCCTATCATCCCAAACTTTGGAGGTGATAATTTGATAGTCGCACCCCCGCATTCTCGCTCTCTTCAATAGTGTTTACATTATAATTGCAAAAAGATATGATAGATGAATAGACCTCTCATAACAGGATGATCAAATTGGCTTATACATCTTCTTAAGAAGATCATTTAGCTTTATTGCCCTTCTTGATGTATCATCATTCACCATTATTATGTGATGATGATGATCACCATCTGGTTTTTTCGAAAACTTTTTCTCTTTTATTTTCTGTCTTGCCCTTGCAGCGAATTAAAGTTAAAAATCAGCTTTTTTTCTATTTTTTATTTGAAAAAAACTTCGATATAAATATCGGAACGATGATTAGTAGGACATTGCTACCATCAGTTTGCAGCAGCAATCTCGGATTATTCTCGGGCCTAGGTTCGGGCATATTTAAGGTTGAGTGGAGCGGGGAAGAGAACAGTCGGGCTAAGTTCTTGATTGGTCCTTGTGTTGTTCCATTACACTCATGATTCGCTAGTCTTGTTGAGATTTTTTGGGAAATTTTGGCCAGCTCATCTAAGCTATGGACACAAATGGATGTTTTCCTTCTTTTTCCTCTCGTAACCAATTAACAATTTAATCAGAATTATTATCTAATGTTTGATGATGATGATGATTGCTGTATGTATAAGACAAAATTCTGTGATTCCTAGAGAGTTCAGAGATTGAAAGCAAAAGCGATATTGGACTCTGTTTTTTTTCTTGGAAAACTGTACATCTTTATTAACCGAAGCACAACCCAAGTTTATTAAGAAGCCTTATATTTATGAGTTTGAGGTGATTCTGCTTTCCATCGTCACATCAAATTACCTTCATGATTGTTATGCTTAGGCACACAAATGTTTCGGTTTGCTTTCGCTTTTTGTTGATTTGCCATAGCTTTCATTGCCAATTATTGTCAAAAGCATAGATCAGATAAAGGTGACTTGGTCTGGAACTAAATTAATGTTTGATATTAATTTTTTCCTCTATCTGGATCTTTGATTCTCGCTCCTGGTTGGATCGATTTGGATCGAAACATTTACTATCCTCCCCCCCACAACCATTGCTGAAATATGCTAGTGCCATTGGAAATGCATGAAGCAAAGATCGAAGATACTTTTATATGGAATCAATTTTTACATAACCAGCGTGATGCGTGATCTAACCATCAATGAATGCAAAAGCATCAGTAAGTATTATCTGAATGAATTGGGGTTCACTAATCAATCGATCAAAAATAGAATAGGACAAATACTTGAATCTTAACAATACTAGACACACACCCATACTTATTCAAGAATAGATCTAGACCTAGACATGCACAAAAAATTATTCATTTCTTGAGGCCTTTGGGCCCTTTTGGCTCCAATTTCGGGATGACTACTGAAGAGTGCTCCCCTATCTATGATGTTCAGCTTAGAAGCTGGAGATTCTTTCAAATATACGTGCAAGTACCTCTCCATTAGAAGATAAAAATTCCATTTTTGACTCCCTTATTCTGCATTTCCACTGCTTATATTTTTTTTTCTTCATTCTAATTCTTTGATTCGCCAATTCCCTTTCTATCTCTCAGTCATTTGGAACATGGTTTTTTTGTGCATCAAAGAATATCTACTTCTTTATTTGGCTCGTTTGGATCGTTATGAGACTAAAATGTTGATGTTGCCTACTATCAATAGCAACGATTTTAAAAGTAGCAACAATTCCAATCTCCCTCCTCATCATCATTGTAATGATGATATCGGTAACGATGAAGATGGTGCAAGTGGCTGCAAGCTCGTAAAGATTGAATCGATTTCTCCAGATCCACCTGGGACGCTTGAAATGCGGCTATCGACATCGGATGTGGCCCTAGTGGATTGCACCATCAACCCAAGTGTGCAATATTGGTACCCGCCCATGGATGATAATAATCCATATGTACCAGCAGAATCCACTTCGATCAAACAAGGAGAATGCCAAACAATTATTAGCAGCAGTAGCAACAACAACCTTAATCCAGTGCCAGTACCTACGACATATATCGTGGAAGTTGAGCAACAACGACAACAAGAACCAGATGAAGCAAGATTAGTGGTCAATAATGTACATCATCATCAACAACAACATTCATATCGGCCTAATCCAACACCGATATCCTATGCTGCAGCAAATGGAAATATTTATGCTTGTTTAACTTGAACATCCTCAATATGAAGATAAGAGCCTATAATACATTTCCTAAACGCCTATTTTTCGTTATTGACACGCCTATATATTCGTTTGTTTGTTTTCTTGAAAAAAAAGATTAACTATTTTCTCCTCACTCTTTTCTTTTTGGGCTTTTGGGCTTGATGATCATGATTATCATCATCATAGCCAACATAAGGATTTCACCTACAATTCTTTGGGGGAATGATATTGATACAAAAAACAATTTTTGATATTATATTGCGCGCCTTGTGCTGCTTTCGATCATGCAATTTAGCTTCTTGTCTTCTTTTTTTTCGAGTTTTTGGGAACAAAAAAAAAGTTGATAAGCGGATCACGCATCTTTATTCTCTGCCTCATCATCTTCTTTTATTTGTCTTTTTTTCTCTTCAACAAATCGTCTTTTTTACTCCTCCTTCTTTTTTCTTCTGGAAGTTACAAGAACATCATCATCAAAAACAACATTGAAGATTAGCTTTTGCATTGCTGAAAAATAAACTACAGTGAAGTATCGTTTTATAGGCCGGATAAGTTCTACAGAAAAGGGCATTATCAGGCTAATGGGCTCTAAAATCACTAGAGTCTAGTAGTTGTGACCAAACCAATCAGAGGGAGAAATACACCTTCTTGTACTGTTTATAGTGTGTCTCGTCATCGAGTCAAGCCATCACATTGAACCAATCAGAGGGAAAACAGTTCTAATAGGCGTCAATCATGCACAGATGTGTACTGGTTAAAGCTGATGGCTTTTCATCGGTTTATAGTGCTTCTTTTTTGTCATTTTCAGATAAAATACAAATCGCCCAACTTCAAAATCGCATAAAACGAGACCTTTCTGTACGCAAGCACACACACACTCCTTCCCTATTAACACAAATAGGCGGTTCTTCGGGCGGATGATAAAATACTATTATTAATATTGCTATTTATATTAATAATAATAATGATGATTTTAGCTATCATCATCATCATCATCAAATAGCGTATTATTTGCTCTACGTGAATAAAGACATTATTGATGGTTCCGATTGTGGGTGTCCCGAAAGTAGGGACAGCGAATCCTCATCATAATCTACTTCTAAGGGTTTATTATCAAAGCCGGAACCAACACATTGAATTAAGAACAAACAATAATCGAAAAGGCAATAAACATACTACATGTACACGAATTCTAAATGACTTAATAGCATGCTTCATGCTTGTGGTCAGGAATCTTATCAGATTACCGGCATTATTATTATGGCCTTCTTTTTATTCGGCTTTTTGTTCCGAATGAAAAACCAAAGCGATTCTAAACTTTGAGTATTACTCGGGGAACAAACATGTTAAGCGCAATAAGAATTTTTATTGAAGCTCAATCAATTAATTTGTGAAAGAAGCATGAATGATTGATTAACCCTTTCAGCACGGCAATTGTGCCAGCGCGTGAACTCACTTCGTATGAAGTTAGTCTAGTTTGCCCCATATCCCAATGCATAAAAAAATCCCATAGACTTTGCTGGCAAAAAAATGTTCTACAGCACTGACTGAAATCCCAATGAAATCCCTATGTAAAAATCCCATAGAGTTTGCTGGGGCAAACGTTAATACAAAGCAATGCATTCGCTGGGATATCCCAGCCGTGCTGAAAGGGTTAAGTAAATTGAATAATCACCAAAAAAAAGAAATATTTATTCTTCCGAATCGAAACATTGATTGATTCTCAAACAAATTTATCAAAATTATGATTGTTCACATCATCTAAATCATAATTATCATTGGATGCTGTTTTCTGTAGCTCTAGCGAAGATCTCTTTTGATTTGGTAGAAGTGGTGTTATCTGATCATATAATGCAACATTTTTGCTTTGGTTCGAAAATATGGAACAAGGTCCATCATTGATATCATTGTGGACATTTTTGTTGAAAAGATTATCACAGTATAGATCATGATTTGGATTTTCATTCTTCTCTTCTTTAGTATCTTCACATTGGTGAATATTCTTGGCTTCCACACTTTTTTCAACATTGTTTATATCTACCATCATAAGGTTATTTGATCTGAAATAATTAGAATTATTGTAGCCATTTTTATGGTCTTTGGAGATGTCCAAGAACATTTTGAATGAAGCATCATGATGATGTTGGTGATTATGGTTGTTTTCTTCTTTTTCCTCTTGTTCTTCTTCTTTTCCATATTGTGTTGGTGGTGATGGCAACACTACATTAACATTACTAGTTGACCAGTCCAATTTGGTGGTCAACTGATTCTGATGGCATTGCCGGTTTGACTTTAACATCGTCAAATTGTTCAAACCACCATTGTGTCGTTGATTATGTTGATATTGTCGTTGATTCTGATGTTCATCGTTAGTGGCTGTAGTGGGCTTGAAGGGATGCGAATCCGGATGTATGGAACAACTGGCCGCATCAAATGTTACACCACATCTGGTGCTTCGCAATGAATGGTCAAGGCTACGTGAATGACTGATCCGCCTGAAACAGGCAATCAAACGATTTAATCGTAACAACTTGATAAATTTCAGCCGAAATTTTCGACCAAAAATACAATAAATCACAAAATTGATGGACGAATTCAGGCAAACCAAAACGTTGGAGAAGATGGTGACCAATTCCAGCACGGGTGTGCCCACCTCAAAGTATGGCTCCAAACAATTCACTATAAAAGCTGGTGCGTTACATGCTGAATGCACCAGATAATCAACAAATCAAAAAAATCCGTTCAATTTAGGAAGAGGAGCAGGATGGTGAAAAAAAATTATTACCGATAAAGATGGCCACGATGGCCACTAACATTGATGCCATATGTAGTTCGCTTTGTCTGGCCCTGGTCAATTGGCTCCGGTCGGTGCTCGCCTTCCTCACGCTAGCATAGATTTTGATGTTCAAAGCGGACAACAATGATAATGGCAGAATATAGTTTAAGGATAGATTTAAAAATATATAATACACTTGATAGTATATTTTGTTCCGCCGAAATTTGCTTGCCCGAACTTGATGACAAGTGGTGTCCACTTCGGCAAATCTAGGCAAATTGAACAGAATTGCCAATATAGACAATATGGACAGGGCCCAAATTGCCCGGGCACGAGTAGATAAAGTCATGGTCATTAGTGGATAGCATACGGCCAAATACCGTTCGATGGTGATCAAACAAGTGGTCCATATTGATCCGGTTTGAGCAATCAATGCTAATGGATAGACAATTTTTACATAATAAACCAATGGTGATAGTGGATAATCTACTGATGGACATTCATTCGATCCGCACAACTGCTCATAAGTAATCGTTGTGTTCGACGGTCGCGGTTGTTCGTGATTTTGTTCCAAAATTAGCAGCGGAATAGATTTAAGAAGCATAAACACTTCATGAGAAAGGTGATTGGTGCGATTTACATCAAGGGAAAAGACTCCCAATCTTGAAAGTTTAAGTTCATTTTCTTCCTCTTTATCCAATTGATTTAGCAATTTAATCAATCGATTCAAATTCGATTCACATTGAACATTTGGATGAATGATCCAATTTTCCAAAGGTTGTGGTGTGATTTTCGAATGGTCCATTTCATCATCACCGTCATCATCTTCAACATCATTATTATTTAATGTGAACAATAATTGACAATAGATAGAGTGGAATTGAGCTTGATTTGAATATTCAACATTTTCACTATTAGAATTGGCACCCATAGACCGATGTTCTAATAAGCAATCTGTTTTGAATGATTCCAGAATTATGTTCAGTGTTTGACTGATATTATTTTTATCGCGGAAACTAGGTTGAAAGTCGTGCTGTTGTGGTACTATTGGTTTTGATGATTCTATCGCCAAACTATGATTGTAATGAGGATCGGTAATGATCCAAGTTGAATTGATTAATCTTGTCGGGTATGGTGGTGCAATTTTCAGTTTTGAATAATCGTCATTACCATTCGAATTGATTTTCAGTGTAGGGTCATTTGCTGCTGCTAGCATCATGGTTCGGTTGGCGATTGCGTCAACTTCGGAAAAGGTAGTTGCTTGAGTTTTAATTTGGTCGTGCATAATCGCAGTGGTCTGGTTTTGGAGCAGAATCGAGGTCATTTGCTGTTGTTGTAGCATCAAATGATAATCTGTTATGGCTGGAATGTTCAACATTAGCACACTGAATATTAAAACACCATTGTCGTAGATGGCCAACACAGTTAGGTAAATGTTAATAGATGGTTTTCGCATATCTAAATGGAATCCGAAACAAAACAATACCAGAAAGAGAATCAGCACCAGATTAGCAAACAAACAGACAATCAGGAGAAGGTTCTTTTTGAGAATTGTACTTGTTTAGTGTCAATGTTTTTGTCAAATTTTTAATTTGATTTTTATTAAATAGAATTCAAATAAACATTGAAAAAAATTTCCAAATTTATTACTGACAGATACAGTTCGATAGATAGAGCCTTGTTATGGTAGCCAACTTTCTAAATTTGATTTTCAAAAGCAGGTTGTTTAAATCCATAATAATGAAGAAGGTTTATGGTACAAAATCTACCAGAGGAAATGCCCTTTTGATATTTTTAAAAATAGATTGAAGAATATCCTGAAGCGAAAAAAGCGACCTCACCGACAAAAATTTGGAAGCTTTAGCATTTGCCGCGCCCAATAAAAAAATGTAACGAATTCGAACACATAAAAAATGTAGCGAATTCAAACACAAAAATGTAACAATGGGTTCAATTCATTCGACAAACCTTTGGATAAAGGATGAACTAGTACAATCTGGCCAGAAAAAATGTACCACCTTGGTTTTTCGGAATAAGTCCCGAACGGCTGAGGCTAGAATAAAAATTCAAAATTTACCGTAAACTAGAGATCCTAGTTTGAAGTTATGCAAAATTTCATCTTGGTAGGATGATCCGGAAAGGAGTTATGAGCGGTTGAAAATGACCTACAAAACCCAGCAAATCCTATGGAAGCCTTTGAACGCCCCTATTCAGACTC
>JAOZJS010000175.1:0-68308 GCA_025882695.1 Amerodectes protonotaria | reverse complement strand
TGATACGTTGATGAGGAAACAAAGTGATTGCTTCAAGGGATCCATCGGAAGATCCAATTATTAAACAATTGGTTTCATCGTCCAAAATCTCCATACATTCGATACTGGAACAACCGGAAGTGTTCTGCTTGATGGGATATCTATCGCTTATGTTACCCCATTCATTGTTATTGAATATATTGATGACACCGTCTTCAGATCCAACAATGACTTTATTTTTATCTTCGGCAAACCGTACACATTGGAATCCAGAATCAAATAATTCGGATTGCGGTGGTTCCATGCGACGAGCTCTTATGTTGAACGCGGTTAGTGTGCCTTCGCCAGAACTGGCAAAAACAAGCTGCTTGTTTGAATCAATATCCAAATCACTAATGTAATCTTCGCATTCATGTAATGACATATGAATAGGACGATCACTTCGATAATCCCAAACTTTGAAGTTTCCTTTATCATCACCAATGCACAGCAAATATTCATCGACAACAAGCAGTGAATAAATTTTTGTCTGACCATTCGATATTTTTCTAACCAATCTTTCATTATTTAAATCGGTGATTTTGATCGATTTAGAAATGCTAAACATTAAATTATCCTTGAATCGAATCTTTCTGATTGGATTTCCTTTATGATACTTGTCCATCTTCAGAACAAGATTTATATCATTATTTTCAAAGTTGAGTCTAAACAATTAAATGGTTAAATTAGATTTATCAACCAATTTTTTGGGCTTACATTTTGATATCTCCATCAATAGTTGAGAAACCTATCCAATCAGAGTGTTCAGGATGAAACTGACAATCGTAAATCAAGCTAGCTTCATCCAACGTTGTCTCCAGCAATCTTTGAGAACTGATCAACATTGTGTTCACCAAGAATCAATGGTTTTATGTTCAAAAAAACATCAATCTATATTTTGTTTGATTATTATAATCGATGATTACACCAGAACACATGGTAAAAGATTTAAATAAGCGACATCTGGTGATGATCGCTTAGCAAACAATAATAAAACAATAACAAACACGGAGATAAAATAAAAAAAAATTTGATGATAAATGCAACGATTAGGTTCCTGGTTTGAATTCTTCGCCTTCACTCAAACAAATCGATTCAACAAAGCTATCAATTTTGGGAGCTGCTAATTCTAATTCAGCTAGTTGTGTGCTTAAATCAATATCATCGCAGAAGTTTTCTTGGCTATTGGCAAATGTTGGCGCAGGTCCTTGGAAAAAAGAACAAAACAAGTTATCATCCTTGGCGAACGGTGCATTTAGATCCACAAAAACAAATGATTCATTCGAAGTGGAGTAGATTTGAGGTGACTTAGATTGAGTTTTGGATGTGAAGCTTGAAATGGGTATTGAGATTGGATTCGATTTTAATCCATTGACATCTTGATGATTATTGTTTTCCACATAATTTGCCTGTGCTGATTGGACCGTAAGCAAAGAACTAAAAGGAGTATTGAGATCAGAGTTCAATCTAAAATCTGAGCAAAAAGGACAATAATTTAGGATAAACAAACAAACAATGTGATGAATGTAGCTTACTGTCATTAGTTGCAAAAGCAGCAGTCAATGGTTTTATTATGTCGAACATATCGGAATTATCTAGGACATCTTTTTTAAAATGATCATCTTTCAAGGATAATATAATTTCATCGGTTTCGTTGATATTTTCGTTGATTTTGGCCAAGTTTTTGATTTCCGATTCGCTATTGATATTCATATCAATTCGATATATCAATGACATTGATAATTCATTGAAGAGATTTTTAATTACACCAAAGGTTTTGACATTGGAATAATGACTGGATTGGTCAGATGATTGCATAAAATTATTCAAACTTTCATTGATTTGATAGACACGATAACAGATGACATAAGAATCGGCACTTTGTCCTTTAGAACTTAATCTGTGAGCTGGTGTTGATCGAGTTAACACAATCAATGATTTAATCATGTTACTCATTTGAATGAAAGTCTGCGAAACAATTTGTGATAGGCTTATATCTTTTTCAGTGTGTTCACTCGTTGATGGTTGATTGGAAAATATCCAATATTCTAACACTATTGTGATGCCATCCGAATTTTTCATTGATATTTCGCAGCATATTCTCCATTCTTCTCGTATCCAATACAAGCTTTTTCGCGGTGATTCACCATACGTATGTTTTAGACATTTGGTTGTTTGTTCATAAATATCTTTGATATCATCTATGTTCAAACTGAACAAATCTTGACCGTTTGGATTGCATTTTGTCTGCGTTCTTTCTGTTCCGAGTCGGGATTGGACAATCACTTGAACACACTTCTGTATGAAATGCTGAATATAAATCTCAAGTTGATTTAACGACATTTTTTCGGAAAAAATATCAATTATCAGAAAGAAAAAATTTGCAATTGGATAAAATAGCTGTATTGAATAGATCGGAGTTTTGTAAACACGACGTCATCGTTGCAACTATTTCCACTTAGATGGATACAGTTTCAAGCCCAAAAACACATACATGTGCTGATCTGACTCGGCAAAGTAGGAATGATGGCGGAAAATGAAGCATTTATAATTGAAGGTAAAGCCAAGATAAAGAAAGGAAAAGAAGTTTTCTACAATAAAGTTCAAGAATTCAATCGTGATCTCAGGTAACATTCATTGATAAATTCTAAATTGTTTTCAAAACCTTTTTTCCCCTCAAGTGTTTTAGCGGTTCATTCATATTTGAAAAATGAACTTTGGAAATCTGCAAAAAAGACCTACGTTAAAGAAAGAGTTTCCATATTGGATGCATTATCAGCTAGTGGTTTACGATCAATACGATATTCTTTAGAATGCAAACAATGTTCATTGCCAGTTGAAATAATTGCCAATGATATATCGGAAAAAGCGATCGAAACAATCGAATCAAACATTGATTTGAATGGCACCTACAATGTGATTGTCACTAATGAAGATGCTAGGTACTGTAAAAATTGTCTATCATATTTATTTGTTTGAGCAACCAACAACCTCTTTCATTTAGTATGTTGATGCACAAAAAGAAATCGCTGAATGAACGGATTACCATCATTGATCTAGATCCGTATGGAAGTCCAACGCCATTTTTAGATGCAGCCATTCAAAACATCGTCGATGGTGGCCTTCTAATGGTCACTTCAACCGATATGGCCGTACTCTGCGGTAATCACGGGGGAGCTTGTTTCGCAAAATATGGCTCATTCCCTATACGGGCCAAATTTTGTCACGAAATGGCTTTGAGGATTGTGATAGCATCTGTAGCATCTCATGCTTCACGATACGGTCGATATGTGGTACCATTACTATCATTAAGTATCGATTTCTATGCAAGAATTTTTTTTCAAGTTTACACTTCTCGGGTCCAGGCTCAAAAATGCATCAGGTAAAGTCTATGAAAATGATCAGTTTTCAATAATTTATTTTTCGCCCAAAAGTGATCTAGCACATGTTGTCATCTGCAAAGGTTGCGAATCATTCAATCTTCAACCATTGTGTCATGTTAAAAGTCAGGGCCACTTGATTCCTGCCAATGTTGTTTGCGATAAAAAATGCTCACTTTGTGATCATCCATTGCAAATAGGCGGACCAATTTGGTCAGGACCTATTCATCAATCAGAGTTTATAAACTTGTTGCAGAATGAATTGAAAAATTTCGAATCAAATCATTTTGGAACCACCCGAAGAATGGAAGGAATGCTTCAATTGGTTAGCGAAGAACTTACTGATTGCCCATTGTATTATCAACTGGATCGACTGTGTTCATTGGCCAATTGTCCGATGCCATCATTCAAAATCTTCCGGTCTATCCTGATAAATGGTGGTTATAAATTTTCTTTATCGCATGCGCTTAAAAATTCCATCAAAACCAATGCTCCTGTGGAGTTTATATGGGCCATCGTAAAGCATTTTCACCAAAAATCAGAATCAAAAATAAAAGATGACTCTCCTATTGCCAAAGTTTTGAACAAAAACTTTGAATACACCATAAACGATAAGCTTATCAATGAAGAACCAAAGTCCAAGTTTTTGCATCTTCTCAGATATCAAGTGAATCCTGAAGAGAATTGGGGCCCCAAATCTAAACCGAATGCGATCGACAAGAGTAGTAAAAATCAAAACAAAAAAAGATTGATGAATAATGAAAGTGAACTGAATGAAAACAAAATAAAGCGAATTTGAAATCCTTTTTTCAACAAACAACTGATGTTTTTTTTTGGGAATTTATTTTTCATCAAACAATATTTAACATACATACAGATAGCTTTTGGGTTTGGGACCTTTTGTACCAAATGGGAACATGATTTTATTGAAAAAATTTCTCAAGTATCTATAAGGTGTAAGATTGTTGAGAATCAAAGCAAAGCACTTGATTTGATCACATTTGAATATGTTTCTGACGGTGTAATGATAAAAATGTTTCAATTTGTTTCTGGCAATAAGTAAGTATATTTTTGGATCTAACATGGGTAACCACCAAAATGATGGTCTACCACCATTCACATAGAATACATATGAATAACCATCATAGGCATGATCATTTATTGAATAATAAAGTGGTAACAGTTTGTAACGATTAAAATTAAGTTTTTCATAAAAACCAATCGCACAATTATTGGTAGTCAATACATGAAGATAAATGGCTTTGCAATTTTTATTCAAAGGGTTGTTTTCTAGATTATCAACCAAGTGCTTTATTAACAATGTTGCAATACCATTACGTCTCATTGTGTGTATAACACCTAAAGTCAGTATATAAGCAACTTTACTGTTTTTTTCATCGAATTTACTTAAAAATCCATAATCTTCAAAATCACAATTCAGATAAGGCTTGATCTCGGCCACTAAAAGGCCAACAATTTGATCATTGACAACAGCCACAACACTATAGAATCGATGATTGTTCGAGGTTATTTCTCTGTACCAGGTGTCTGGATATCTGCGGTGGATCAAAATAAAATTAAATAAAATTTACTGCCAAACAAAAACACATCAAATTTGATTCTTACTTTATGGGAAACCATTCTATGCATAAGTTTTTGATGGTATCAATGTCAGAAGGATTCTAAGGATCAAATGAATTTAATTATTCAAAATAAATGATTTCAAATGATTCTACTCACCAATAATCGGATGTGCAGTAAACTATGAAACATGTTTGGATATTAGATGTAATGATTAAACATGATCATAATTATCAAATAATAAATCATATCAAATACAGTCAAAGACTAGATTTAGGTGTTTATGTTAGCATTTTTATTATCGTCAATCCAAATTTCCACACAGCTGATTGGTCATTTAATGTGAAAATAGACTATTGCCACTTTGCCAGTGTTTATCATGTCTTAAATCTTCTTTTGTTTTTTCCCATTCAACTATTGTTATTTTCTATCAACAATGTTCAAGTGGTACACCGACAATTATTCGACCGCCAAAGTATTTTTTGGAAATGGTGTTTCAAATTTTGGATGTGTTTCCTGGTGATTCTTTTTTTTCTTAATATAAAAATTTCAACACATTCAACTGTGTCACTGTGTTTGTTTGGCTGTGAATTTTTTTTCGTTACTTGAGCTTGGGCATGCGTGTTCATTTTGTTGTTGATGATGAATGCGGCGTAGCGAGGGTTTTGCGGATATTCGATGGACCCTGCAATATTATTTTGCCAATAGAAAAATTAAAAAATTCTACAACACATTGGTTTTTCGATCGAATCGTTTGGACATGTTCCATTAAATAAGACCATTCAATGTGGACCATAATTTGTGATTGATCTGTTCTTATCGTGATCTGATAATCTGATAATCTGATTTTCGTAATAATCATCAACATCACAAATTCTTGATTCAAAATCATGGCAGTCGGATTATCATGGGAATTCGAAGTGTTTATATTTTCCAAAAATCAATACAACACTGTGATTATCAACCAAGAACAACAACTGAATCATGCAGAAGATTTAGTCTTTCATCTGACATCATCGCTAAAAATCACCAGTATCTGTGCTCATCTATTCGCTTTGTATCATCAAGGTGACGATTTATGGCTCTGTCCCAATCAAGAATTAAGCTCGATCGAAAGTGAATTAAATTTAAGAGAAAAAAAATTTCAACTGAGAATACGTTACGTCCCATCTAATCTAACCGAACGAGAGGTAAGACTTGTGTTTTTTTTTGTTCTATAATCATTTAAATGATTCAAACAAAACATAAATTCGTTTCGCAGGACCAGGCAGCTTTTGATTATTATTTTCATCAAATTCGTTATGATTTTATGCATATTCCTAAAAAAAGATTCTCGGAAGATGAACTAAGCCATGTTTTCGGCATTGCTTTGCAAGATATCATCAGAATAATTCTTGAAGAGAATAATGGCCAAACGATAAATATAAACACTAGATTAGATTATTATATGAAAAACATTACTAAATACTGCCCACGAGGTATGAAAATGCCGAAGTTTTTGTTTATTTGGAAAATAAAAAACAAATTAAAAAAATCCTTCCAGAAGCTTTTCAATATCGATTCCAAAGTAGATTTTATCAAATTCTGTTATATAAATCAATTTCTGAATTGTGCTCATTCATTTTACGATATTGATTCAGCAACGAAAAAAATCTTCAAATCACCTATGATAACATATGAAATTTATGAAATAATTCATTCAACACCAAATTATGCTGTCGAAAAATTGATGATCTATCATTTTCAAGAGCAAAAAGTATGTTGGAAAGATTTGCCCAAAAATCGAGAATGGGAACAAGCATTTTTGTTAGAAGAGATTATCAGTATAAATATTTTATCGGTCGAAGAAAGAAAAATATTGATATGCTTCATCAACCAACCAACCTTGACGATTATTGCCCGATCTATTAGTCAAATGAAGTCTTTGATTTCATTACTTTCTGGCTACTATCGGTTGATGATTTACTGGAATGTAAATCTTTCAACAGAATGCTTCTCGCCTTTGATCGACAAGTTTAAGAAAATTAATTGTTTTGGACCCGTTTCCAATGATTATGTTTCCAATAGATTGGAAAAAACTAGCGATGGACATAAAAATTCTGGGCTATTTTTGTTGAAACAATGTGAAAACCATTATGAAAGATTGAAAATATGCTTCCAAGCTAATGAAAAGCTTGAAAGTATCGATATTGAATGGCGACCTCTGGAGAATCCTTTATTCAAATGTGAAGAGGATCGCTCCGTGATCGAAATAGATTACTCGCAATTGTTGATATGGCTACGTAAAAAATTTAATCTATATCAGCCAATATTGGCCAGTGAAAAAGATCAGTTTCCTGAATTGTTGTTGTGTTGTAAGGAAGAAACACTAAAAGATATAAATGATCAATCCAATGGAGAAGATCGTAGGATAATACGTCAAGAACAAATTAAAAAATCCATACTGACCATTCAAAACAATGGGATATTTTGCACCAGAATCGGAGCCATCAAATTAAGCGAAAACCATCAAGAAGATAAAGTTTTCATAAAAGAATTCATTGATTCCAATCCTGATCTAAATAAGGAAATATCTGAATGGTGCGATCTGAAAAATGTGGCCATCATGAACTGTAAAGGTGTTGTTCTTCATCCACTGTCCATTCTATTCGAACATTGCCATATAACACTGAGAGAGTATTATTCAACCCAAGATTTCAAATTGGATCCGTTCAATCTAACCGAAGCGGCTTTCTTTTTAGCCAAAGCACTGGACTATCTATATTCACAAAATTTCAATCATGGTTTCATCAAATTTGAAAACCTCTATGTTTCATATTTTTCCAAATCATCATTGTTCATCAAGCTTGGTGATCCGATAGGATTCATATGTGATTTTAAGCAAAATTTTGAACAACCATGGCTTCCGCCGGAATATTTCGATGAGAATGGATTCTTTTTCGAGAAACAAACCAGCTATAGAGATGTTTGGGCTTTTGGTACCACTGTTTGGGAAATATTCAATAAGGGAAACTATCCCGCATTCAATCATTCAACAATTGATAATGTTAAATTGAGTAATATGCCCGAACAGATCCAAAGATTGGTTCGACAATGTTGGAACAAGAATTTTTTCAATCGTATTCAACCATCCGGAGTGTTTAGAGAATTCGTGTTAATCTTGTCCAAACTTTATGATGAACGAAAATGTCGCAAGCAATATGTTGGTGATAATAATAATCTCTTAATTAACCAAGAAAATGGTTCCATGGCACGCCCAATAACGAAATATCCGGTGGATAATATCAATAACAGCAATAGCTTAATCATCAACAGTAATAATAATCATCATCTTCATAGTAAAAATAATTGTAATAATAGTATCAGCAGTACAACAAGTAGTTTTTATCAAAAAACCAATACCAAGAAAGATTTCTCCAATGGATATCAAGAACATTCATCGGCTTGTTTTCCCATTTATAATGCACTTGATAATTGTACAGAAACCACATCACTGGACCAAATGGAGGATGCGTTTTTGATCTCCGAATCCTATGATGTTCATCACAAAGAAGCGATGAACAATCTGGAATACATTCCTAAAGAACAAATCTCCATTTTACGACTAATCGGTGAAGTAAGTGAAGATAATGCATTTGATTGAATTGTTTCTTTTCAATGACTTGTCATTACAGGGTAACTATGGCAAGGTTCATCAAGCAAGATACATTAGCTTAATCAGTCAGGAAACATTCGTGGCTGTCAAAAGTGTTATTGATAACAAAATATGCAATTTGAGCGAAGAAATCAAAATATTGACCAAACTAAGGCATAAGAATATTGTTAAAATTCTTGGCTACACTAACAATATTGGTCAGTAATCATCTAACAAGAATTGGTTGTATTCTTTAATTTTTTAACTTTTTTTTCTAATTTTCATGCCAACATTCAAAGATTTGGGCGAATGGACCAGAGGTTTGTTTGTTGTTCTTGGCCATCCGAATTCGTTGACTAATTACTAATATTCTATTCTATAATAGAATCCTCTACAGCGTTGGTCATGGAATTTTATCCACTAGGTTCATTGGTTAATTTTTTGGAGAGAAAAAGTCTAAACGATAATCTTGAAATGACAATATTCGCATCGGACATTGCCAGTGGTTTAGAATTTTTGTACAGCAAGCATATAATTCATCGAGATCTGGCCGCCCGAAACATATTGGTGGCCAGTGAAAAATCCGTAAAGATTGCCGATTTCGGTTTGGCACACATTCTCAATGATGATACTCAATATCAATACAAAAGTAATCGAGGTCTTCCTTTCAAATGGTAAGAGTTTTATTTTTAGCCAGAAATGATAATTTCGAAAAAAAATTTGTCCCACAGGCACGCTCCAGAATCGTTTGAAAAAAGTTCATACAGATTTGAATCCGATGTATGTATTAGATAGATCATGGTAATAGTAATGAAATACTTGATTGAATTTTTTTTATCTGCAGATTTGGAGCTATGCGATCGTTATTTGGGGTACGTTCCAACGATTCGATGATGCTTATATTAGACGCCATATTTTCAATCTTATTTTTCATTACCTTGCAGAGATGTATACTTTTTGCCGTGTTGAACCATATAAAGATATTGATTTGAGTAAGGGTGATGCACAGGAACAATTGGCCATGTTTCTTCAACAGGGAAATCGTCTAGCTCGTCCAGAAAATTGTCCTGAAGATGTTTATGAATTAATGTTGGATTGTTGGAAATATCAATGGGACAAAAGACCAAAAGCGGATGTTGTGTGCAAAAGAATCAAAGAGATTGATGAACGAAGAAGGCAGAATATGTTTTACTGAAAATGTTTGCCTAATTATATTAATATTTTTCTATGATGTTTTTTGATTGTTTTTATCTTTTGTTGCTTCTCCTTGTATTCTGAATTCTCAGTGTTTTTTGTATTTAATTTTTTTCCGAAAAATCTAGTCTGAGATATAAATGATCATCAAAGATGATGATAATGATGATGGTGCATTAAAAAACACTGCAACAAATTCCTGGTTGTTGTTTGATGATTGTAGGTTAAAAAAATCCTTAAAAGACCGATATGGGTTTTGGTTGGCCATAAAAATAAAAAAGTAGACGCTATTATCATGAACATGGAGAATATGTTCATGCAGATGCATTGTTAATGCGCGTATGGCAATGAATACTTAATTCAATTTTTTGATTGATTCACCTTTCATGAAGTTCTGATGAGAAAACATTGTCGGAATTTGCTTTGGCGCCGTTGCCATTGGTCTGATATCTATTCTATCATTCATTGGTGTGTCCGTTTGACACCCAGTTTGGTTCCGACCAAGAAAAAATGACAATATTGAACAACGAGACAACACTGACATTGACATAGTTTGTAATGATCTTGGATCTTTAGGATCTTTAGGTTTAGGCATAGAGCAAAACTTCTATATATGCTAGTGTAGTTAGTTTTATAATGAACTGGGTGGTGTTTGGGCCACCTGCTCTCACATGAAATGGTGATATTAATAATTATTGTCCGGCATTGTTCACTATTACATATCTACAGAATCTAGGCGGAACTCTAGTTTTGTTTGTGTGTGTGTGTGAGTATAATTCTGGGATTTAGGATTTCGGGAAAAAAATCATATTCGTCGAAGAATGGCCATGGCCATTCTCTCTGGCAAAGTGAAGGTGGTGGTGGTGGCGGCGGCGGTGTGATCCCTTATCACCATTGTGGAAGATAATCCTCTACATTCGTGGTATAAAATAATTGAATCAACCTTTATTTTTCAATGGTGATATTGCATGTGTGTGAAAGAATCGATAATCTGGGCGTAACACCATTTTCAATGTCCAGAACATGGTTGATTTTATGAGGATTGGGTGCAGCTTGTGTAGCCAGTAATCATAGAGAGGAAGACAGAGAGAGCTAAAAAGAAAGAATCAAATGTTACCAACGGTAACGCCAAAATTATTATAATAGAGATTGTGGAACACACCGCCAGATCCAAATGGACAGATATAGTATTATTATGGTTTAGGCAACGGTGGTTGTGCATTTCACCATGGGCGATCCAATCCTACTTGTATGCGTGTATGTCTGTGTGTGACGATCTATTCTGGAACAGAATTTTGGGTATATTCTTTTAAACAGTCTCAACCATACAGGCCAAAACATTGTCAATATTGATATTCATACGATCGATTTGCATTCTTGTTGTTTTACTCCAAAACACTCCATCAATCTCTTTCTGGTCTCTGGTTGTTGAACATCGTTTTTGTTTTCTCTGGAACCAAGAACTTTTTCCCATTCCCTTGTTAATTGTGTTCCGATTGTAAACACTGGCCTGATTACATAATTCCATTGAACGAACCAAGCGAAGATGTATTGACACAAGTATAGAATCGGAAACAAGTGCCATGAATATGATCACGTTAAAGTATAATGATGGTAATCGAGTGAAAAATTTTAATAGAATTAAATTCAAGATTAAAAATCGTAAACTATGGCGTATATTCATTTGGCCATTGTCAATGATAATCTTGTTGGCAATTTTTATGAAGAATTTGATCATTTGTAATGGAACAACAACAACAACAACCACCACCACCACGACCAGAAACAATGATAATCCAAATGAGACATATTCATCACCATTCAAATCACGACAATTGCTATCAATGGAAAATGAAGCGATTGTTGATCCAAAATTTCCGCCAGATTTGTTCACCGAACATCAACGTAGGCATGGTGCCATTATATTTCATATGATCGGAATGATCTACATGTTTGTCGCATTGGCCATTGTTTGTGATGAATTTTTCATTCCCTCTCTTGATGTGATCACGGAAAAATTGGCCATCAGCGAAGATGTGGCAGGTGCCACATTCATGGTATGTGTTCCTCTTCTTCATTTGATTTTAGATTGGCAATCCGATCCAATCAAGCACTGAATGTCCTCCGCTTTTAATGACGATGACCAAAATATGGCCCACAGTAATCGTCTTATTATTAGTTGATCTAATTGTAAGCTAGTTGGTTAGTTGATTTGTTTAATGAATATTACATAAGCTAAATGTTGAATAAAACATTCATTGGATAAGTGGTATACTCAGTAAAAATTCTTTATTTTTTCCCTTCTCAGGCAGCCGGTGGATCTGCTCCAGGTATTTGATATCTGTTCAAATTGATTTTTCCATATTTCACTGATTCTCCTTAGGTGCTAGAACCTAAATAGTTTTTTTTGTTGTTGATTCAATACAATTTGTTGGTTTAGATTTATGCGAAAAAAGAATCAATACTTAATCAATTTTAAATGAATTCTCCCCGTTGTGTGGATCAAGGTCATGATTTCACTGATTATACACAATTTCAATAACCAACCACAACATATGCACTTATACACCATTGCACAGGCTAGCCAGTGATCAGTGATCCAAACAATTAGAAACATGGTTACCGCAGTGTTTATTGGGCCAAGTTCGTGTCTTCTCCTCTCTTTGTGTACCTGTCTGTCGATTCGATTGGTTCCCTATATATCGAGCCAATGATATTCTAAACGGGCAGGCATAGTTGATAGTTTCATGGCCGTAGCTGATCACAAAGGTTTTAGTTGCAATCAGAATGGACAGATTACGCCCACATTTATCTTATAAGATTCCTGGCATAATATCATTTTGTTTCTATTCTCTATATGGGACCAATTTCCTTTTGAAAAAACCGACAAACAGAATTATTCACCTCAATAATTGGAGTGTTTATTAGCTTCGATGATGTCGGCATTGGTACGATCGTCGGTTCGGCCGTGTTCAACATACTATTCGTATTGTCAATGTGCGCCATATTCTCCAAAAGTGTCCTGGATCTGACCTGGTGGCCACTTTTCCGTGATGTTTCATTTTATTCACTAATTTTGATAACATTAGTCGCTTGTTTCAAGGATTCCACCATTTACTGGTTTGTGTGACAATCATTCTTCAATGATGTAGTAGTATAGTAATCAGGCATGGTGCACTTTCATTTACCTGGTCTAACATAGGTACGAAGCATTGATACTATTACTTTGGTATGCATTATACGTGTTGTTCATGAAATTCAACGAAGATATTGAACATTTTGTCAAGAGGCTGATTAACAGAGCCAAAGTCAATAAATTAGATTCAAATGACATTGATTCTTTTCCGGCAAATTATCAGGTAAGAATAATCAGTTTTTTAATAAGGTAACGCCCAAACAAAAAACAACAGTCAATACCTGTCAATACTTCAATCAAACCTATTAATGTAATGTAATGTAATGATAATATTATTCGGTGCAGTTCAAACGAAAATCCTCCACCCCTATCCTACATGGTGGTTCGAAATTTCGCCAAGGACTATTACAATTGATGATACATTCTATTGATCCTTTATACGAGGAACCAATGAACATGTCTATGGCAAACGGTCAGGAAATGTCCAAAAGCCATATACACCCGCCTGGTGCACCTTATTGTCCTATCTGTGGTGAGGATAAACACACAATCAAGTTGGACACCAATGGTATATTTCATACCAATGATTCAATCAGGGACGGTCTGGATGATAATTTGAAAAATGATGTTCTGAATTCCCAAAATGGCAATTTATCAAAACAAAATACAGTATGTTTTAATGCATTCTACCAATTGTTGTAGTTGTATTTGAGAAAAAATGGAAAATCGATTTTGAAAAACTTTTTCCTCTCCTTCTCTCTCTCTCTCTCTCTCTCTCTTTTTTTTTTTTGTTTGAAAAATGATGAAAATTTTCTATTCTATCAAATACATCGCGCGCACACACACACTCCAAGATCCAAGAGAATGTTGCCGAACCGCTCGATGTATCTTGGCCCAAAACTTGTAGAGAACGGCTTACATATTCATTGTTGGCGCCCATCATTATTCCCTTATGGTTAACATTGCCTGATGTTCGTAGGCCTGTAAGTTTTTCTTCTTCTCGTTCTGTTTTTCGTAGAAAACATTATAATTATTCTGAAAAAAAAATACAATTTTGCTTTTGTGTTCTTAGGAGAAACGCAAATGGTTTGTGGGCACATTCCTAGGTTCCATCTGTTGGATAGGACTATATTCATATTTTATGGTTTGGTGGGCCACAATGGTTGGCGACACGTTCCGCATACCATCGGAAATAATGGGCTTGACATTTTTGGCTGCTGGAACATCGATACCTGATCTAATCACATCGGTACTGGTGGCGCGCAAAGGTTTAGGTGATATGGCTGTTTCAAGCTCTATTGGTAGCAACATATTCGATGTTGCTGTTGGGTAGGTGTCTTACAATCACATTTATTCATTTACAATCAAGCTAACTTCCTCTAATTGGTTTACTGTGTTTGCTAACTAAACTTAGATTACCATTTCCATGGCTCATCTACACAATGTTATTTGGTGAAGTGCCGGTCAATTCTTCCGGAATGATTTGTTCGATCATATTATTATTTTTGATGTTACTATTTGTAATCATAACCATAGCATCATTCAAATGGAGACTCAATGTAGGAATGGCGGGTGTTATGTTTATTCTATATTTTTTCTTCATAGCTTGTTCATTGATGCTAGAAAACGATATCATCCAATGTTCTTCCATAGTGAATTTTTTCTCATTTTGACGGCGGGGGGCAGAGTCAAACAATTTTTTTTGTGTTGAAAATCTATCATCATGTCTCCTCCTTCTAATTTGATTGGCTATTCATTCTCCTCTTTCTAACACGATCTGTTCCTTGTCTCCTCCTTCCAACTCTTCTTTTCATTCATTCTCTCCTCCCCTTATCATTCCTCTTTACGTTCGTATGTGTGCATCTGTCTGTGTGCTTGTGTGTCTCTGTCTCTGTGTCGTCTGTCTCTTCCCGCTTTTCTCTTTTTTTTCAAAATACAAAGCAGCAAATTATATTGTAATACGATTAATTAAAAAAAAAAATTTTAGTGAAAAACCTTTTTTTCTGCTTCCAACTTTTTTTGCCAAGTGGACCAGACAAACATTCGAAGATAGCTATAGGTGTGTTATAAATTGCTGTAACGATTGCGCATGCGCGATTGGTGTTGGGCTTGTCCAGAAAATTGAGAAAATAGCGTAGACCTGAGTAGGTGGATAGGTGGGCCTATCCCAAGACGACTTGGTTTTTTTCCTTTTTTCCGGCGCTCATAACTATTCTGTCATATAAAAATTAAAATTTAATTCAATTCACTTTCATTGACTTTAAGTTGTTGTTTTTTATTTTATTTTTCGTGTCCAAACAAAAATGAAACGATGTCGCACAGAATATTTTGTGTGTGTATTTTTTGGATGAGCAAATGAGCAATCAAAATGAGGCTAAAATGATTTTGTTTCAGAATTAAACCAAAAAAAAAACAGAACAAAAAATAGAAAATGGGGAAGATGGCGGAAATGAGTACCGAAAAAAAATATCGAAACAAACACTATTTGAATCGGGTTGATTTTTGATTCTTGGCCATCATGGCGAGGTACTTTTCCGGGACGTCATTTTGGGAAACGAATTACATAACTACACAACAACCAAAGTCTTCAGCCTTCATCAACAAGAGGATTAACAGGAGGAAAAAAAATAGAAATATATCATCTTCTTTTTGTTTGAAATTACAATTTTTCTCGTTCCTCGTTCACTTAAAAACAGAACCGGACATCCAAGATATTTACAATAACAATAAGACTTCAGCGCATCAATGTAGGTGTGTGCATTATAACTTATTTTTAAAACAAGAAAGACAGACAAACATAGAATGTCAGTAATAGTAATAAAAAATATGTCGACGTAAGTAACAATAAATTATAAAGAATTAAATTTGGTTTTGGTATCCTTCTTGATCCTTTCTTTCTTTGTTTGTCGCGTCCGGAATCGAAATTATTTACAGCCAAAAACGTTAGCAATATAAAAAAACTATAACAATGAAATGTTTTTTTTCAGATGTTTTCCGCAACGAGAATGTGATTCGGTTTGTCTGTGGTTGTTATATTTATAAATGTGAGGTTTTTATGATTATTATGATTATTATTATTATTATAGATACAAGGCAATGGATAACATTATAGTTATCATTGTTGTGGTGACCGCCATTTGCAATGGACCGATTGTACAGCTCATCCTCATGGATTTGTTGCTTCCGTATTCTCGGCTTTGATAATTGAAAATGAAAATCAATTTTGAACAATAAAAAAACGAAAAATAAGAAGAATATAAGATATTAGATAAAAATGTTGGGACAGAGGCGAGCACCACCCCTCCATAAATAAATTTGTACAGAATAAAATAAAATAAAATAAAATATTGGACCAAAAAGTGTTTACCTAGCGCTTCGTTTGCCATGTTGAATGGATGCAGCAGGATTAGCATTGTTTTGGATGTGCACAGCAATATGAGCTGGTTCAGCATTTGATGGTGTGCAACTGTAGTTACCAGAATCATTAGCTTGAGCTTTCAGTATGATCAGTTTTGATGAAATGGTTTGTGCGGATTTTTCCGTATACACTTTTACGTCACGAGGGGAGCCATAGTTAATCACCTAAATAGCGTCGGACCACAACAACAGCACAATTAATGTCCCGAATCAAAATGATCATTAAACAATGGTGATCATCATCATCATCATCATCATCATCATCATTATTGTCATCAAACTTACTTGACCATTGTGATACCAGAAAATATAATCCGGTGGTTCCGGTGTATCTTTGACCACACAAGTTAGATTTAATGTTGACCCGCTGCTTAAATACAGTACTGGACCTTCTAAAATTTTGGCTCTGCTCACAATTACATTTAATTGTATGAAAAGACTCATTTTTGGCATTGTGGACACTTGACATTCATAGATGCCTGCATCCTTTTTTCTTGGATAACTGATCTGCAAAGACCAATCATCAGAGTTTTCTCTATGGATTGCTTGAAATCTTTGATCGGAAATATAAGTGAATGTTCCCACTGTGACCAATCGATGGATGAGAGGAGGAAAAAATTGCATCATAAGAAAAAGAGAGAATGAGAACCGAGAATCGGGGTCCAAAATTTAATAAAAGTGTTATTAATTTGAGGAGTTTTAGAGACATTATTATTCTTACCAGTCAATATTTGCACATCTTGACGACGAATCCAGGAGAGCTGAGTGAGGAAAATTTTATAATGACAAAGTTTTGTTGGATTCAATATAAAGATCTATCTAAGAAATAAAAGAAATAAATTATTTGTCCTCACCGTACGATCTCCAAGTTGTTTCACTCGACAAGGTAAATGTACGAATGCTGAACCTTCTGATATGGTTACATTGGTGGATAAAGATTCTGTTTCAAAATATGGCGATATTCTTTTGTTCATGGTTGATGATGATGATGATGATGAACCGGCAGAGGATCCACCGAAAAATTGAAGCCCACGTTCGCGCTCTTCCGATGAGGACATGAACTCTTCTGAATATGACCGAACCAAACGAATGTTGGCCAATCCTGTATTTGAAATGGTCATCCTAACTTGGTTACCACCACCCGTATTATCATCATCAGACGTTTGGTGTTGCTGTTTCAGCGTTTTATGTTCATATCTTGGCGGAGATGGTAGAAGACAATCACCTGGAACGGATCAAATGCGAATAAAATATGAATTATGTAAATTTACCAGAATGGCCAGAATTTACGTGTATGAGTTTCAAAGCTCCTTAACCTAAATTTTCTTGCTATTCTAAAATCTCTTGAAAACTTTTTCTAATATCTTTCAAGTTTTCCATCTAAAACCCTCTCAACCAAATTGATTTTTTTCATCCGTGTGTCTTGAATTTCCAGGAGAAAAATCGATTTTTAAAGTGTGTGTGTGTGTGTGTGTTCACCATTTATTTATGAAATACCGCCAGGAATATTGGAAACAACAATGAGCAGAGATAGAATGAGGAGGAAGCAGAATATGTGCTTATCCTATAATTAATCTTAAGTTTATAGTCGATATTACATAAGAACATAAATCTAATTTATTATTGGGCAATAAAAAAAACGAAAAAAAAATTCTCTCTTTATTCTTAGTTCGTTCATATTTTTTTTCAGTTTGAAAATTGCAGCATAAATAAACGTAAAACGATTGCCAATAATATAATATTATTATTATTATTATACGATAGAGTTTCAATGGAAACGCGAACGACCGAGAGAGAGAGAGAGAGAGAGAAAGAATGCTTGACATTGGAGCCGCGATATGAATTTTTTTTGCTTGTTCTATTGGTCCCGCGGACTTGGAGACCGCTTCACTAAACAATGAACGACAGATTTTTGTGATAGGCGCATAATAAATGACTTTGGCCTCAAAACTCTTCTCGCCAACTATCCGACCAACCAACCAACCAACCAAAGCACAAACGTTAACCATTCTTGGCGCCCAATTTATCTGCTGCTTTTAGCAATGGTTTTCTGGCACATAGACCAGCGCCAATATCATGGTGCACGGTTGCATGGTGCTTTGTGTGTGTGTGTGTGTATTATTATATATTTTGCAAATCGAGTTGCCAATTAAGTTCCAATAGAGAATCGAGAAAAAAAAAACACCACCACCAGTGATGCAGATCAATGGACGATGGTAAGAACACTAAACAGCCATCTAAACACAACCAACCAGCCAGCAACTTATCGAAATTAATTTATTGATCTTTGATGCACAAAAACTCTCAACACTCTGCCCGGAGAAAACTCTTTTGGAAACTCGGCCAACTTTAGGGGCTGCAAATTCTCCAGGTCCATTCTGGTCTCTGGATCTTGTTGAAAGCTTCAAACTGATCTGATTGCTGAAAACTCGATTCAAACCCCTCTCTCCCCCCACACTAAGCCTTACTCCCCATGGTGGAATTAATCGATGGAATTTGACCTTCCTTACAAATTTTTTCTCTACTCTTCTTGCTCTTATTCGTCGAATTTTCAGTGCTTATTGATGAAGCCACCCACACCATCACAAACTAAACCAGGATTCTAAGATCATCAACAGAGAACATCCAGACCCGGATTCATTTGAATCAACTTTTTGGCTTTCCAATATAATAACCATTCAAACAATAGAATTCAGTAACGTCTGTCGAAGCTTTATTATACAAGCTTTATCTTTCGTTGGTTCCGTGTTGGGCTGGCAGTGTTTCCAAAGTCTAATCAAAATGTAAACTTTGAATAGAATGAAACAGGACAGGGAAAAAAATTCCAGAAAAAGTATTTGAAACTAGAGCAACATAGCAACAGAAGAAGAATGAGAAGAGGAATAGCTTGCCAATCACTGATTAAAGTTTCTGTTTTAGACTGCCGACCAAATCTATAGCTGGTTTGCAGTTCATTATGGAACACAGGCCCAATAGAATTTCATCACTTTGAACAAGATTTTAACCCAGACAGACAGACAGACAGATAGACAGACACAGACACACAGACCAATATATCAATGAGGAACTTTGATCCTGGTTGATTGGGATAATATCTGTTTTCTCTCACTCCATTGAATAACACCATTGTAAAATTATCTCCACCACTAGTTTAGTCTGAATCCAGAATTTAATCGTTAGGAAATTTTCATTACAATAATCACACACACATACACAAACAATCCGACCATAATAGAGATCGGAAGAGACAATAGCATGGATAGTTAGAATAAATGGTGATGATGGTGCCAAATGTGAAGAAAAAAATGTAATGGAACAATATGCGTAGTCGGGAATATCAGCTACCGAGAAAGCAAAAAAGTACACATTGTCGATTCATGTTATATCATCAAAAAAAAATCATGCCAGACCACTATGGTTAGATAGTTAATGTACCAGTTATTATTATAATTATCCTAACAATAATATCAAGCCAAACTAGAATAATGACGCCAACAAGCAAAAAAAATTATGGCAGTTTGGATGATGATGATGATGATGATTGTAGCTAGAAGGGCAATGAAAATTTCCTAATAAATATTTCCATTTGTCTCTCTTTCTTTTTTTCTGGGGATGTCGGCAATTTGCAGAAGCTGCAAATGGAACGGATCCAGAATTCAAAGATGGATTCAGTTATGGGGTATAGCCCAACAGTAGCGAGATATTATTATTACCATGATCATCATTGAGAATGTTTGGGTGGTGATGAACTCATTAGATTCATGTGAGGATGAAAGTATGTCCCAACCTGGACTTGTTCGTCAACCAAAGATTTGCAGGTAAATATCCATTATGTGATGGAATAAATTGTTGCTTGAAAATGCGAATGAATTTTTCATTCATGATCGGGCATCTTCTTTCAATGTCTCTAATTCTCTCAAAGTTAACTTCATTCATTTGCCTTGCCTGTGTGTTTGGTTAGCAAGGCCTTCTAATTCAGTTGGGAATCCCGAAACATTCTCTGGAATGGATGGAATTCCGTGTGTTCAAACGAGAATAAAAACAAGGTCGCATCTGGTTCGACATGAACCAAAAGACTTTGTATCATGTTTGTCACATTATACTTTTCTTTTTTCTTCTTATTTTTTCATGGTATCATCAAAATTATTATTATTATTATTATCATCATGGTCCTTAATTATTCTGCGTAGCAGTTTTCATGTGTATGCCAGAGCGGGAGAGAGAGAGAGAATGAAAAAAAACCAGAACCAGAACCAGAAAAGAAGCAGAGTAATGGCTGTTTTTTTTTGGTGTATCGAATATGTACCCAGAAAAAAAATCCAGAGATCCTAGAATTACACAATATGGTGTAACGTTGATGAATTTGATCATTTATTATAGTCATTATCATCATCGACAAGGACATGATGTTGTAAATGTACATCAACATCATCAACACGGCAGAACAAGGGAAATAAGAATATGTTGGCCCGTGTCTGATGTTAGAAACCATCAGAATCATCATCGTTATGATTTTTTTTTGGTTTCCAATTTTCCATTGATTGAGCACTTTTTTCTTGCTTTGTTCCAAAATCTATCCGCAGAATCTATTGAAAGGGGAATTTTTTTCGCGCGCGTTTTTTTTTTTATAAACAACCAAACAAAACGCGAAATAGCTGCCAATCTTTATTGAATGGACAATGGCTCCTCCCTGGTCCGCAAAAACACAAAAGGAACAACTAAAAAAATTAGCACTATAAAACACTTGCGCGACTTTACGTTCGTTAAAAGGACGGCCTTTTTAAAAAAATAATGTAAAAATAGCTAATCACATTTTTTTTCTTTCGCGAATAACGACTGCCTATAATAAAGGCAGTAAAGAAGGTTTATCGTAAATTGAGGCAGGGACTGGTTGTGTTTGGTTGTTTAGTATGACAAACAGAGATGTGATTGGCTGATTTTGCATCACTCATTCACATTGTTTTTTTTTAAAAAAAAATCAACCCCACTTTCCTCGTTATAACAAGCACGAGGTTAGCAAGCGTGTGGCAAGCATTGGTTTCGAATAGGGGCTGAGCCTATTTTTACGAACAATAGATTTGAGTTGGAGTCGAGTCAAGCGCATGTGTGTTACGATGGGTAAAATGAAAAAAAAATGAAAAAAAATTTCGAAAATCCTGATTTCATTTTTTCAATTCCGGATTTCCGGAATTTGGTTTTGCATTCCCTAACCATGATCGACCAACGCCAACAACGCCAGCACAGAATCCAGGCAACAGGATTCTTTGTATTGATGGCCTTGTTTCAGGATTCAGCAATGTCCTATTGTTTTCGCTTTCTCAAGAGCTAGTACTCGAATTTCTTCATTATAATTAACCAGAACCGAAAACCAAAATAACAGTGGTAACCAGCAGGAAAAAATAGTGTTTTGGGGCAATGGTTTGGGACAAGGGGAAGAAAAAAAACATGCTTCTACACACAAACACACACTTATGGCCCAAAAAAACATAATTAGAGTAATGATATTGCTTTTATCAATTTTTGTTCGTTTCTGGCTCTAATTCTTTTTGTTTTGTTCTTACTATTCTTACTATTATTATTATTATCATTATTATCATTGTGTTACAATTAAACTTCTTGTTCTGGCTGATCTTATATATAGCCACAATTTTCCGTTTTCTCGTTCTTCTATTGATGGTCGATTGGGTTTTAACGCTAAATATTATAAATGACCAATATTTCAAACAAGAAATGATCCAACTGACTATGGCACACAACATCAGGGCCATTTAGGCTTGGACTCCTGAGGCAAGGCCAAGAATTCTTATGGGCAAAGAGTTTCCAACAGAAAAAAAAAGTTAATAGAGAAGGAAAACACCCGAGACTATCAGAGAAAATGTTTAGAGAATCTCTCTCATTGCGTGCAATTGGTGCAGTCGTGCGTGAATCCAAAGTGGACCACCAAGAAAAACGCGTTATATTATTATGTATATATCTGCTGAACGCGAAAACATACCAGAAACCATTCTGGCCAGTCAACCAGGCCTAGACTTAGACCATGGACAAATTTTCATTATTATTGTAGCCTAATATCGTTAGAGATAGGAAAAGAAATTAAATGATAGAACACCCCACAAAACAGCCAGCCAACAACAACAACCAACCAAACCATCAACCGAAATAGAATTGGTTTGGGCGCCTGACGCCGCTCGTTCATTTGATTTGATTCTCTTTCTCTTTCTCTTTCTCTCTCTCTCTCTCACTCTCACTTGCTCCAATTCGATTGGCCCTCATCACTTTGGATCGAAAATTTAGGATCGATTTCCAACCCTAAAACCATTATGGCCAACAACAACCATCAACCATCGAACATAGTTAGCCAACTAGTTTCTACATTACTACACATAGCTATTAATTCAGTAACTGTTGTGCAACGGTAATTATTAATCAAAAGGTTAGCACAGACACGCATACAAGCAGAAAGAGAGAGAGAGAGAGAGAGAGATTCGGAATCGGTATGTGCTACACATTGAAACAATGGAACCAATTCCTTCCACGACAATAGACATCAGGGTTGGATCTAAATTGTTTTTAAAATGGTTCTTTATTTTTTTCTTCACGCTCTTCCTTGCTTTGTCACAAGTATCAATGCGCTGAAACGTTACTCTGAAAATATTTGAAATTAAACAAATTTTTTTCTGGCAAAGGAAATTCCTCATTGTATATTGGCGTAATTTGTGTAGCTGTGTGCAGACCTCGTTTCTGGTTCCTGAAACAATGAGGATCCTGGCGGTTCTTGTTGGTGCATATAATCTGAATATTAACCAAAACCATTGTCTTGATTCTTTATTGCCAACACACAAATGCATTGTTTGTTGCACTATCTGGCTTTTGCAGAGCCACCGTATATAGGGGATACTGGAAGTTGAATAATTTAAAAAAAAAATAAAACTAAAATAAATAATTAACTACCCCACGACAATTTAATACCCGGGTTTCGGAAAACAACAATGGCTTGAACCAGAGCTTGAACCGCACAAGCATTGCATGGGTAGTTAGCTGTTGCTGCAGTGGCTACAATACCCAGAGATACTGACACTGAAGGGAAGCAAGGATTCAAATTAATCCCGGAATTTGATTGTGATCAAAATGATCATTATCATCATGGAATTTAGCCAACGCCAAGAATAAAATAAAAATCTAAAAAAAATATAGCGCGACTCGGTCGCAGTTGTAGCTTTTATTTTTTTGGCATCATCCATTTTTTTGCTGGTTGGTTGGTTGGTTGGTCGTGAAGAGACCAAAACCAAAAAGATGCTATTGTATCAGTTTGACGATTAATATGCATGTTATTGGATTAAATGAAGCTCCTTTGTTCTGGGTGTTGGAGTGCAAACATCTCACAAATATTCTTAGCTCGGGTTGACAAGTTCTTTACGAATTCGAAAGAAAAATTTTAGCATGACAGAAGCGCGTAATCGGGTAACGCGTGGTAAAGAAACAATAAATTAAATTCGGAATAAATAACAAGAAGCGAAAAAAAAATTACTACATTACATACTGCTACAGTCAAATGAATAACGCGCATGATGTCGAAAAATTAGGCGCGACAAAGCAAGAATAATTCAATTTTTTCCAAAATTGAATCGAATTAAACTTTGATAGAGGGAAAGATATTACGAATGAATTGCCCAACAAATCAGACAAATCCCACTGGAAAATGTAAATGGAAGTAGCCAATTGAAAGCAAGCAATACTTACAAGAATCGAATTGATGAAATAATAATAGCGCCGCTAATACCAGAAAAACAATCAAATTATCAGTGTAAAAATTATTCTTTTTCTCCGAATAACGATGAAAATGTTTTGCTCTAAATATATTGTCCATCTTCGTATTGCCGGATGATGTTAATGATGATGATGGCGGTTTCGGACCGGTATCACACAACGATCCAGACAATTTTTTAAAGTGAATGTGTTCGGTGAATGATGATGATGATGATGATGATGATGCGATTGATTGTATTAAGTAACTACCATCACTATTCCAAATGGAATCATCAATATTCGAAAGCATTATTTCATATTCTAGACTTTTATTTTTTCCAGGATATTGTTTATATTGCACATCCATATTGATTGTTGATATTTCTTCTTGGGCTTTTCCATGGAACTAGGAAAATAACTTTTTTCTATCGCGTCGTAGTTCCAGATTCTGGCAGACAAAGTCAATATTACCACTGTGAAGAATCAAGAATCCAATGTGTGAAGAATAGAATCTAGATTCTAGAATATACTGATGATGATAGAACAAGGACAAGAAGAAGAAGAAAAAGAAGAGAAAAAATATGCTTCAAGCAAAAATTAATATTCATTTTGCCACAAAATTTCATCATCATCACCATCCATCCATCCATCCATCCATCCAACCAACCAACAAACCAACGAACCATCCATTTCGTAAAATAATAAAAATATAATGTAATATAATGTGTATAGATGAAAATTTACTTTTGGGATCTAGGGAAACCAGAAAATATGCTTTCTGATGGTTCTTGATGTATGCCGCCGACAGAAAAAAAAGATGGAGATTACTGGAAACGCCGAAATTGGTGCATGTGTGAACACGGTAGCTGAATTTCCGCACTAAGATCTTCAACACGAAAAGAAAACCGAATTTCAGGCAAAAAACAAGAATGTTGGATGTTTGCGTTTTTCGGGCTATGAAGATATCAAAAAACTTTGTTGCACGACCACCATAAAATTGGAACAAATTTGAATGATTGTTTAAGCATGTATTGCATCATCATTACTTATATCACTAGCAAAAACAGGAAGTTCACCTACACACACATACACAATCTTGTTCGGCCGGCTTGAATGTGGGCAGTTTTCGATGGACATCAATTGCACAAATGATAAAAGCAAAACCACAAAACGATTCTCAAAAAATATAATTTCCACAAAGAATTTTCAGAAAAGTATTATTGTACATTCGAACACTACGTTCTTCCGGTCTCCCCTCTCCTCTTTTTCAATTTCTTATATGATGCGTGCGTTTAAGACATAAATATCAAATTTCCAAATTGAAGATTAACGATGATGATTTAGAAATCCGTAGAGAGAATTCTAGTGTATGTGTGGGTGAATGTGTATGCGAGTGAATGAGAAGCGGAAGATTTTGATTTTGCAGCCTGTCCACAACGATATATACCCGAATCCAACAACAACAATAACAACAACAACAACAACACCCGAAAAGAATCCAAACACTTGGCTCCCTGAACTGAATGAAGATGGCTAGTACAGTGTGGTTCAAATGAAAAGCTGAAGCAACGCCATCATCAACAAGAAGCAGAAGAAGAATCCCAAGACACATGCACGCATAACGCATGCAGTTTGTTGAAGACACATTACGCTAAAGAGAGAGTGGGAGAGTGGGAGAGAAAGAGAGAAAGAATAATAATAATCATAACAATAACAAAAGACCAAGAGTGCCAATGTTTGGCACAGTCGCATCTAAAGTTTCAAGAACTGTGCAGACCATTGCATTTGCGCTTTGAACTTCTCATATAGAATATTCTTTGCTTGTCTCTATATTTCTCTTTGGTTTTATCTCCTTTTTCCATTTGAAATTCTGGAATTGCTGTTGTATGTCTCTCCTGGAGCTCGTATGCTTAGGCATGCGAATGTATGAATGAATGTGCCAAGTGGTCGACAATGCTTAGAACGCTCGCTCGCTCGCTCGCTCTCTCTCACGCATCAAGGAGCCAATCTTGGTTTGTCTGTCTTCACAACACCACAAGTATACCATGCGAAACCGAGCCTAGGCGAAATATTCTCCAGACCAAAAAAAAAACGAGAATGAATTTAATTTTAAACTTTATTCTAATTTGTCTTTTTTTTTCTCACTCTGGTCCTGGTTGTTGTTGTTGTTTTTTCCCGAACCAAGCAAAACCAAAAGACCCAAGCGATTCTGCAATAAGTTATGTCAAAAACAAAAGAATATTCTTGGCCCTCAACACTCCCTCGCACAAACAGGAAGACAGATGCTAAACAACTATAACTCAACCTAACCAAAAACCGAACCCAAACAAAAAAGTTGGCGGGAAAGTTTTGCGCTGTATTTCTATGCGTATGGTTCATCCGCTTTTACCCTTAATGGTTTGAAGTGGTACTTCTTATTTTTGTTTTTTTTTTCGAAAAATCATAGAATTGGATGCGAATGGTAAATGATGAAGGATGAGAGGTGGCAATCTGCTCTTTTATTTCATGTTTTACTTTGTCCTTCCTTCCCCCATCCCCTGGTTTTTCCTTCAACAGCCATTCAGTCAATCCTGGCGCCCCCCAAGAATCAAGCCCAACCGATGATGGCGACAAAGACCACGTCAAACGAACGCACAGAGAGAGAGAGAGGAAGGAAAAAATAAAGAAAGATGAGATGAACCAAAGAAAAAAAAATAAAAGAAATGGAAAAAAATGGTAAAGATCGCACATTACCGACATGTTACGCCCGGGAGAAGAATCGCCCCTTGAAATGTGAAAAAAGCAAGAGAATAAGAGAAAGAGAATAATAGGAATCAAGGAATGGATTCTTTTGCCTTCGACAAAAAAAAATAAGAATAAGGCGTTTGGATGACTTTTTTCTTGTGCTTGCTTTCCAGAATAGAATACCAGAATAGAACATGGACATCCTCCTCTGGCTTCTGGTGCCCGTTGACAGTATAAAACCCACCAGATATACCACCACTGACAGACAGATTATCTTAAACAATCACAATTATGAGATCATATTATGGATCGGCAAACTGCTACCATTGCGAAAAAATTGCTGGCTGCTGCTGCTGCTGCTGCGCCGGATTCTTGTGGATCCTTGGAGCCAGAATCATCATCGTTTTGTTATGTTCCGTTCTGTCTAGCTCTCTTCATCTTCCTGCTTTATCCTTATTTAGTCTGCTGTTATATTCTGCCAGAATGCCAATGATATTATTATTATTATTATTATTACTATTAGTATTATATCTATGGTATTGTAGGCATTACTTAAATAAATATCTCTATGGCTCTACTTTGTGCTATCTAACAATCTATCTATCTATTCATCTTTTGGCTGCTCGCAAAAACTAGTAAACCATGTACTAGGTTCCCAAAAAAAAATAATGAAATTAGTGTGCTTTGGATCTCTTGCCTAGTTGTTGTTATTATTTAGCTATTATTTGTTAGGGGGCTTATCTTCTTCTTTCATTCCTCTCTCTCTCTCTCTCTTTCTCTATTTTTTTCCTGGGCTAATTCTATTGAGAAGGAAAAAATATGTTGCTGTTTTCGTTCATCAGTATCATCTCTCAACACACACACAGCCATAGACATAAAAACAAAGTTAATGCAAGTCAAGAGATCCAGATAGTTAGATAAATAGATAGATCGTTATAGGAAAAATATATTATAGCCCCAAATCTTCTATATTCTTTGAGAATAATTTTTCTATTCTCTCTCTCTCTCTCTTGTTTTGTTTGGCTTCAGCAGGATACATGCATTTGGTTCACACGGTTGACGTTTGTGCATGGGTATATAGTAAACAACCGGACATACACAGACCAACAGTGTGTCCAGATTTTTCCCGACCGGCCCTGGGTACCCGAAAAAAAACCGACACTAATGTGTATTAACCGGTCTAGGTTTCTAGTTTTTAGCTTGTCTTCATAGTATAATAGATTATATGACAAACCAAATCCATTCTTCTAACTGATGTTAACTAACAACTGAAATTGGCTGAAACTAAATTACCGACTACTGCAGATAATTTTTTTTCCTCTCTCTCTCTCACTCTCGTCGGAATTTGAAGCCCGGCCATCGTGTTGTCGGGCAGGATTGTTAATTTGAAGAATGGCTTTTGTCATCATCATCATCAACATTATCGAATGGACGTATATCTGTCGTACAATGACGATGGATTCCATTTGAAACATAACCATTTAGGCCATCACCACCATCCTATTCTTGTTGTTTTTCCAGATCAATAGCCAACAAGGCTAAACAAGAATATGGCAGAATAAGTTCTTTGCATTCCAGCAAGACAAGAGTGTGAGAGAGAAATAGAAGAAAAAAATTAGGTCGAGTCCAATAAGAATGTGAATGAAGAAAAGTGAAGAAGCAAAACCAATTAATTAAACATGTTTATATATCCGGATTCGATTTCACAATTGGCTACTATTTTTTCTTTTCTTTATTCTACGTTTATTCCATTCAAAGATCGATTTCATTTTTTCCCTCCCTTGGTTTGTATGGTAGTTGGATTGTGTAATTCCATTCGATGACAAATGGAAAAAAATTGTCGTCGTTGTAGTCGTCTTCATCTAGAATTCTTGACTGTTGTTACTGTTGTTGATCAAATTATGTATAGCTCCTTCATCCATGGCCTTATTTTTTTCTGGTTGGCTCCTCATTCTGGTTGACTTCAATAGCCTCAAACCATGTGTGTGCGTGTGTGGATGGGTGGATGGTTGTGTGTGTGTGTGTGTGTGTGTGTGTGTGTGTGTGTGCGTGTGTGGTGTCTGATGGCCGTGGTTCCGTTTCAGAAGGAATCAAAAGTATCAATGGGATGGGAAATTGTACAATTTTTCTATACTTTTATCACTATTGATAACAAGCTTTAATGTAGTCACAGCACACACAAAGCTCGGCAAATTCTCAAATTGGATCTTTTGGAACAATCTATGCTTCTATGTGTGTGTGTGTGTTTGAAGAAAACAAACAACAATACGATCGACAATGATGGTTGTTGTTGTTGTTGTTTGGTTGCACAATGGTCGGTGTACAATTGTACATGGCCAATATCATAAGATATATCTTCGTGCTTGTTTGCTTGTCTATTGGTGTTTAAGTTGTATTCTTCTTATCCGCAGACAAAGCCCTTGGATTTTGAGAAAGATATATTTATTTTATTATATTACTGCATGTTTGTCTCTCTGATCCAGATTCTGGTTCTACACAATAGTGTTCCGTGCTGTGAACGTACATGGAGTGGAAAATCCATTGTTGGACCAGAAAAAAATAAACCAAGAAGGTAACTAAGGCCTCGCGATTATTCTCAACATTGATTTGCCAGAGTGTGTGTGTTTGTATGTGGATTTGAATAAATATGTTTCCCCATTCTTTACAGACAATTGAATACGGATATCATACTGGGCGTCTCAATGTGTGTGTGCATGTGGGTTACAAGACAACGTTTTGAATGTGTTTTTTTGCTCGTTGGTAAATGGGAAAACTAACTCCCAAATATCAAAGAGATAAAAGATATTTATCCATTTTCTAGGAGAACCATTCAGGGACAAGAAAATCGACGGTTTGATTTTAGGCGCCAAAATAATTATGAACAAATTCAAAAAAGTACAATTCATACACTGCAAGTATACAAGTGAAGTACTTTCAAGGTGTAAAAAAAATCAAAAATTTTTTTCTTCGGCCATTCAAGCCTATGTGAGTGTTTTGAAGAATCAGAAAGCTTCGATATCATTACCGTCATCGACTTGGACGTTGCCATGGATTGGAGGACCAATACGGCGAGGTCTTATAACAAGAGGTCTTATATACTAAAAAAAACGCAAAATATTTGAAGACTTGAGTTCAAAATATGATTACGATAGCATTGATGACTTGAGGTGAAACTTTTGTATCGGCCACAGCGTTACTCATTATCTATTGCATTTGAATCATTGTCATCATCATTGTAAATTTTCATGTCTCATTTTTGTATAAAAGCGTCTTCTGTTTTTTTTTTGTTAATACGTTCACGCTGGCGTGTACCACCGGTGGCCCGGTTCGGCAAGCTTTCAAACAGTGTTTACAATATTGAAAGACAGCCTGTATATTGATAGCCATGAATAAAAGATATCATCATCATTTCAATATAAATTTTGTGCTGTTATACAGAACTGAATCCTAGGTCGAATCCAAAACATTGAATTGAATTTGATTGTGAAACAAGTCAAGGAATCAAGAAAACGAACCAACTATCTCTCTCTCTCTCTCTCTAGTCCGAGCAGTTTTTTGTTGGTTCGATTTGGCTAAAACATTGCGACTTCACGTTGCTCTGTTCACCCTATTCTTGATTTACAAAGCTGTTCTTTTTTTGTTGACAAAATCATCCAAATGTTTTCTGTTGTTGTTCAAATAATGCTTGACATTAGATTGCTTTTTAGATAAACGATTGATTCTGATTTATTAATATCATCCAATGAATGAATGAATAAGATTGATTATGAAAGACTAGATCTAAAGAGATGATATTTTTATACTGTCCATAAATGGTTTCCAGAATATATCCAGCATAGATTCGGTTGCAGCGACCTGTCCTGCCCGTTTTAACAAATTCAATGATAATCATGATATGTTAAATGTGATCTTTGTGATCATTGACTTCGTTCCATCATATTCGTCTATTTTTGTTTGAATCAGGTTTCCGGAACCATGGAATTAGTTTTAGCTTTAAATAGAACCACTATCGATTAGAATTAAATGATTCTGAATGCCCACACGCTGGAACAGCTCCAGAAAAAAAAAGAGAAAGTCACCAGTTTTGGAATGGAAGAAAGAACGAAATAAAAAACATAGAAACACGATTCCATCAGTCATTTTGAGCTGTCATTTCGTTTTTTCTTTCTTTTTGCTTTTGGCCAGTCGCCATTCTTGGTCGGACATTCAAGCCTACCAGAATTGCTACCTAACTAAATGTTCACACCAAAAATTTATAAATGACCTTTTTCTGTAACAATGACAACGTTTTCTGGTTCTGGTTGTTTCTTTTATTATATTTATTTTTAGTTAAATCTGGTCATTTTGCTTCGTCTATTTGGATTCATTTTGTTTTTCGTTCTCTGTTTCGTTTATCGTTTATGTTTGGAACCCGATTCCAAATTTGGACAATTGGCTGCCGAACAAAAAACACACACACACACACATACAGAATGAACATCATTCTGTTGGTCCAATGTGTTCGTTTCGTTTGATTTCTAGGACGTCAGCCTTATTAATGATCTAAATGATAGATTCTACATTGTCAATTCTAGCTGCATTCAGTTCACAGTAACACTATTACTGGATACATTGGGCAATTTTTTTAGTTTAAATCAGAAATTAATCAATTATACGCCACGCCTTTCTGCTAAACTTATTTGCCCGCCCTAAAAATATCGTCTGAATCAATCGGAGAGAATGCCAAATCCTTCAGATTCTTAAACGAATAAACAAAAAAAAAGAAAAGAAATGAGAACTGTTGATAGTCGGTGGTATCGATGATCTACGTTTTTCGGGTTAATTGATTTTCTGGCTTGGCATCAAATAACCAAGTCAATTATGCGAATGAAGCGAAATCCATACTCCACGCCCGCCCACACACGCGCGCGCAAGCATTTTATTCATCGAAAATGTAAAATTATTTTGTATGCGGGAGGAGTGGCCTACTGGATATCCCCTTCACACTGAATATTTTCGTCTGTATTATTTAATCCAATCCGATGCGCGCATACAATGTCTATATGGTGTATGGGTGTGTACGTGAGCTGAATACAAAAAATCGGCCAAAAAAAGTTTCCATTTCTGAGCAAAAAACAAATACATAGAATAAAATGCCATGGAATTATATCAAATGTTGATCTGAAATGTGTGGTCATCTCCTTTTCCGACCATTAAAGGTTTTCAACCATCAACCATAGTTGAAGATCTCTGTTGATATATCGTTTTCATTTCAATGTGCAGCTTTTGTTAGCAATCTGGATAAAACCAAGAACCAAAATGATGATGAAGAAAAGAATAATCAAAATTAGGTCAAAACATTTCGATTTATAAAAAGGGGGCCGTATTGGACGGAAAAGTTTTGCTCGATTTCTGACCGAACCGAAAAAAAATTCTTTCGTTTTTTTCTTGTCAATGGTTGGTGGCTGTTGAAATATAATTACGATTGAAACAATAATTAGATCAGTGAAGAAGAGGAAGCCCACCAAAAAAACAATGGAAAAAATCTCATCATTCCGCTTTCGGTCAATTAAAAGTTTGGCGATATTACCAAACACAGCATTGCCTTCCGAAACGCTGAACTAGTTTCATCGGAAATATAATAACAATAATAATAATAATAATGATGATGATGATGATGATGATGATGATGATATTTCATTGGGCAGATTTAACCCAAAAGTTTCATTTCTGGCAATAATAATGATATTCATTGTTGGATATTGTTGGTTTGGTTTAGTTTGGTTGATGAGATTGTCGAATGACTTTTTTCCCGCCATCAATTCAAAATGATATTTCTTTCCTTTGCTGTTGTATCTTCTACTGCTGTGCTGCAAAGAAGAAATATGAATTCAATAAAGTCGGCTAAGATGGTGCGGGCCCACACAGAGATGCATATTTCTTGTTGAGCTGAAATTTGGAAATTTTGGAGCGCACAAAAAACTTTAGTTTTGGAAAGTAATAAATCACTGGTGGTTCCAGATATACATTTTAGAAACCCGAATGAATAACACACGGACAGACGGAGAATGCGACCAAGAATATGAATGATAATCTCATTTGTGGCAATGTAAATTCATCTATTCATTCATTCGTTCACTACTACTGTTGCTGTTGCTGTTGCTGTTGTTGCCATTGCAGAATTGAATACATAAAAATTTAATAAATGTTAATATCTTTACTTTTTTTTCTAATGATTCTGGAGCAAACGGATTCAAAGTGAATGAGTGTACTGAATCTGTGCCCGCGTAGGATGTGTGAGCCATAAAGAATATTCTCTATATGTAATAGCTCTTTAAACCAGAAAAATAATAAGAGAAAAAGTAAAATGTCGTTTTGGGCCCTGTGTGCATGTGAGATTGAAAGAAAAGTCTTCAAGTTTTAAAGATTCCAGAGAGAAAATATTTGAAATCGATATTCGATTCCGAGACAGAGAAAAAATTGATACATCGATCATATTTATTCTTGAAATAAAAATCTTATGTTTTAGGTCGTTTCATCCAATCGTCTCCGTCTGTTTGTCGGCACCGTTCACTTGGCCAAATCTATCTGGACATTTATGGATCGCCCACTCGGTATTTGGCTCGCTTTGCAATCGGGGGCCAATCTGTAGTGTTGAGTTGGGCGCGGACAACTTGAGGAAAAAAGAGCGAAAAATTAAAAAAAAATTGGATTATATTGGCCACAATCTTTCGTTTTTTCTATTGCTTGGACCGAATTCATATCTGCGAATATCGTGCGGTATTTTCAAACACACACACACAACTTCTGCTACTTCAAAGAACTTGAACTCTGTTTCTATCTCATCTCCTTGTTGTTGGGTATTGTCAGCCAGAATTCCCCCCAAAAAAAGAATGAAAACCAATCCAGTTGATTGTATATCGATTTTATTCTAAAATGGGTTGTCCGAAAAAAGGGATCGAAATTGAAAGAAATACAAAATGCTTGATTCTAACAATCCAAACGATTCTGTTGTATTCGGGTTCGTCCAAGATCACCACCATCTAGACAAGATTGCATCTTACATCTTGTTTCCTCTCTCCTCCCTCCCTCTCTCTCTCTCTCTCTCTCTTTCTTTCTTACTAATCTGATTACAGAGAAATTTTTAGATGTTAACGCGAACGAATTTTACAGGGTGGTCATGGTTGTTGTTTTTTTCTCGGTGATAATAACGACACGAAACATCGAACAACATCCATATAACCCGAAAAAATGGCATCTGTTTTGGATCTGTTCTCTAGTCTGGAAAATCCAAAAAGAGAGAGAGGTCCGGACATTCTCTAGTTTTCTATTGTTGTGCGTTTTTTTTTGAAAAGCTGAACACATAAATCATATTGGAACGAAAAGAATTTCGAAACCGATCGAAATGGATGTTTGGTTGGATGTATTGTTGAGAATAAATCAGACAAAAAATACCAAAATGAAATGAATCGTTTGTTTGTTTGATTTATAATTGAATTTTGATTTCTGTTTCCTTCCTTCTCTTGGGCCTTTCGCTGTATAACCTGAAAACTATTCCAATGTGGAAATTGGTCAATTTGAAGTCTCCGATCAATGTTGCTCGATGATGCTCACGTTCGCCTACGCCGTCCGATGTAAAGCAACGATTAATCCTTCAGGTTTCCAGTTTAGATCTGTCAAACTTGAACACAATAATAGACATAGATTGATTGGCGTGGGGATCTACTTCCGTTTCCGTTTGGTAATTTCTTTCCCTTTTTTTCCTAAAAAAAATCTCTGTGGACTATGGACTCATTTCAAGATGCTCATGCTGGCAACAATCTTGAATTTCCAAGTGATCAATGCATAAACATTCCAATATAGTGATTATGGATGGAATGACAACATGTATAAGAATTTTAAATAAATCCAATGGATTCTTTGCTCATTTGTTTGCTTCGTATCTTTGCAGTGCACACACACACACACACACACACAGACATCGATACCGAATCTGGGGACATGGATATATTATCCAGAGCAACAGTGAAAAGCACGCCTATACATTAAACAGCATCCATTACAACAGATAAAAGATCTAACATCTAGCCCGAAAGTACTTTTGTCTACTGTGGAAAAATTAAACTCATTACTTTTGTTTCAGAGCCTTTATTTCTGAGCTTCGATTTAGTCCAGGTTCTATGTCTGTGTTTGTGAATCTATGTTTGTTTGGCGATACTTTTTTTCCTCCCAAATTGATAGAAGCTTTGTATTGCATGTCAACTACCAAACAAAGCTTAGTAGAGTGTGCCCAGGATGATTGGAACCCGAAGCGAATGTGTGTTCGTGTTTAGATTCGATGTAAACAAATTTTCCATGTCCCGTGTATAATTATTCCAGTCACAACAGGCCTGAGAATCGCCATAAAAAAAGAGTTGGTTACTTAGCTTAGCGTTTGGGTTTTAGAGGAACAAAACTACCATTTGATCGACAAACAAGTTACATTACATAGACACAAAAGATTCCTGAGCGATAGAGAAAGCTACATGTTGAGGATATCATCATCAGCCTACTTTGAAAAAAAGAGAAGAATGGTTACTTGACCTGGAAGAGAAAAAAGTTTTTTGAAAAAAAGTGCTTTGAAAATGGAATTTTTCCAGAATAGAAACTGTTGGAGGAATGTTCATGGTTCAATTACATAATCGACATGGAATATACAATGCAAACATGGGGATGCATGGAATCTTCTTTTTTTTAGAATATTCTTGTTGAGTCTAGTGAAAGCACAAAGCATATCTCATTCTTTTTTCAGTGCAGGGGACCTGATTGAATAGTTTTACCCTTTTGCTGAGAGAAAATTGCTTAAACATCGAACTTAATGACTATAAATCTCCAGCCATCTAGTCTTCCTCTTTCAATCCATCTTTGGTTCTTCTTCGATGATTTTGGAAGGCGAAAAAATGACATTAAGTGAACTTATTGTTGTTGATGATGATGATGATCAAAATAAAGCTACATGCTTTGCATCAACCAGAATGAATATAATTTTTTGTACGCTATTCTGGTGACGAAAATCAATATTATGTAAGACATGCACATTGACTTAACAACCAGAATACAGAGTTCTTCTTCATAGTTATTATTCTGCTGAGAAAAATGTATAAGATGACGGCCATGAAGAATTTTTCTTCTTCTTGGTCGTGATGTTAGCGTCGCTTTACAATGAATGCAAACCCCATAAATAATAATGTTGTCAACGTTGTTGTTGGTGTTCCCGTTCGGGTTCCAGTATAGTTGTTGTTGTTGTTGTTTTTGGCCTTGTATTCTTTAGGTCTTTAAAGTTATCATCATCTTCTTTGGCGCTTGGCAATATTTGAATAAACAAAACAATGTTTCACATCCGCCGTACGGTAATTCTCATAGGGTCTTCCCAAAACATCACCGTAGCTCGCTGTTGGGATACAAGCCGTAAGTATCGAGTGACGCCAAGTGAAGCAGAAAAAAATTGCCATGAGAGAAATAAGGCAAAAAAGATGGAACCCAACCATGCCGATAAAAGAGGAGCAATATATAATGGAGAGAGATACCCGAGAAACAAAAAAAATCAAACAACAAAAAACGGTAATGGAGAACGGTTTTGGATCACGACCATGATAACAAGACTGCGATCATGATCACGAGGCTCTGGTGATGTTGACAGCAGCATCGACCACTAGATAGTTTTGTCTCATTCTGTCTCATCCTGTATTCGGTATTAGGCCAAACAAAAACACACCATAGTGTGTGTTTGGACACGATGGGCAATGCGATTCCAGGAAATAGAAATATTATTGAATAAATAAATGAATAATAGACTTTAAATTAAACGGACACGATTCCCAGTCGGGCCACCGGATTCCGGTAGGCCGAATCCTCCGATGCTCGGGATGGGGAATTTCTTCCCTGCGGAAACTACAGCTTTGGAAAAAACTGTAGCATTGTCTAGCATCACTTATTTAATGAACGGAAAATCGATGGAAAAAGATGAATTGTTGGTGGGCGGGTTCCGGGCGTCAACCCTTGTTAAGATTCTTGAGCCTAAAACAAAGAAGAATGGAAGAATTGGCTAATGTCTTAATCGATTCCAAGCAAACACATAGTAGCAGCGTTTGCAAAAAAAGCTGATATTAAAATCTGAAGAAGAATCTGCCAACAACTAAACGCACAAAAAAATATAGAAAAGTGTCTGAAAAAAATATCTATCGGAAAAAAAGAATCTTGACGGATCATTTAATTCATATTTGGAGTTGGGATCCTTCTGCCGAGATCCTTGATTCTACCCCAAAACCCAAATAAATGAGTTTTATGAGTCTAATGCAGGGATGTGCCCTTTTGCTTACTTTATCCGGCCCGTATTCAGAGTATCATAGTATAGTATTAGTACAGTCGCGGTATAGTATTTGCCCATCCCTGGTTTATAGTGTCTCTCACCAACTTGTCAAATCACATTGGACCAATCAGAGAGAGGCATACACCTTCTTCTACTGTATATAGTGTCTCTCGCCATCGTGTCAAATCATCACATTGAACCAATCAGAGAGAGAGAGAGGCATACACCTTCTACCACTGTTAATAGTGTGTCTCGTCATAGGGTCAAATCATCACATTGAACCAATCAGAGAGAAAGGCATACACCTTCTACCACTGTTAATAGTGTGTCTCGTCATAGGGTCAAATCATCACATTGAACCAATCAGAGGGGAAAACGGTTCTTATAGGCGTCAAACAAGCACACAAACGCAATTCATGGATTAAAACTGTTCGATTCACATCGGTTTATAGCATGGGTAGACAGAGGCCAGCCCATATCCAGCGTATGCGTTGTGACAATGATGGTGGTGGGCGGAGAAAAATCTCAACATTCCATATAAATCACACAAACCATTTTTAGAGAGCCAGAAAAAATGAAAAGCAATAGAACGAGATTGTCCTTGGGCATGGTAACGAAAATCAAAATAGACAAACATTAGACAAAATATCCATTGTCCACCATACACGAGGAAGCATCAACAAGATTTTATTTTTTTCGTTGCGCTAATGTCCGCCAGTCAAAATCCATGTCCAACCAATAAATGGCCAGAAACAGCAAAACATCAAATCAAGGCACAAATTTAATGACGATAATATTGAATAATGATGGTAATAGACTAAAAATGTTTCATTATCTTCGAAACATCATAACGGAAAAGACCAGAAGATAAAATAAAGATGGGTTTGGTGTGTCCACAATCATCCAAAGTTCCCTAAGTTCATCAAAGGCACTTTGGATTGTCCATTCTCTGACTTGTGTTTCAATCAAATTTGTTGTTGTTTCCACTGTGTAACATGATGATTTGTGTTGGCCTAAATGGCAGGTTTCTTGAAATCTCGCAATATGAGAATGAGAAAGAGAAAGAGAAAGAGAAAGAGAAAGAGAAAGAGAAAGAGAAAGAGAAAGACAAAGAGAGAGAGAGAGAGCTCGGGTGCCATTAGGAACGCTGTACACGGTTCAGTATCATTACGACCGAAATCAAAACCGAAGACGATGCTGATGATGATCATGATGATCATGATCATGGTGATGATTGTGATGGTGGTCATGAAAAAACTAAAACAGGGGGTTTCCAGTGTGCTACACATGCTTAGCATCGAAAATCATCGTTATAATCATTCTGATCAAGACTTATGGAACATCTCACGAGAATAATCACAGGAAAAAGTTTCCATACGTTGATTGTTAGATGGTTGGTTCTTCAAAATTGGATTGATTTCTCAATTAGACAGAGGAAACAACAACGACCAAAATTTCAACGCAGTGTGTACATGTAAGGGATGTTGAATCGATAATTTCCAATAAGGTCTTGTTTCTTTGGATGCAATGTGCATGAAATTAATCAAATATTCTAGATATTCCATTTTGCCAACAAAATGATCAGACCAGAATGTTCCAAAATCATTGGCCACACATGCTTTCAATCTGTTTGAATCAAGCGCACATTTTAGCAAATTCAATAACTCGAAATGTTGATTTAATAAGTGGTAGTATTTTCTTGAGATAAAATTAAAAACAGAAAATTCTGAGATTCTCGCATCACATACTGGTCAATCTGGATTGTTATTATAATTAACATTTCACCACTGGATCAACTATCCTCTATTTCTCTATTAGATGTGCGTGGTGTGCAAAAAAAGCAATTTAGGAAATTCTGTTTTGTAAGATAAAATTAACAAAAAAAAAATAAAATAATGATAATAAACAACCAGATTGAATGATATTCGCATTAAAACTTTTTCTTATTCGTGCCCGCTCTCTTTGTCTTTCAGCAATTTTTTTGTTTGAAATAGTTTTTTATGCAAATCCTCATTGAAAAATTACGACCACCATTTTTGTTGGGTGTATGTGTGCCTGTGTGTGATATCTATATTGTTTGGTCCAGAAAGGGATTTATCCACCAGAATGCACGTAAACTGGCCACACAATCGTTTTCGGGCAAAAAAACTGACCACTAATAATAATAATGATAATTTGATTTTCCATGTTGATTCTGTTTGTAACCATCACTCGGGACCATATCTACTAGCTGTGTAACGTACACGGACCCACGATCATCATGGTGGCGATGAAAATAATAGCCCAAATCATTATGAAATATTTATTTTATTATTGGTCTATCAACATCAATGTTTGTGTAGATAGATGAACATAGCAATAGGCTCTGGTTGAGTACATTGCAATGGTGAATGATGGCTGGCTGATTAGCGAAAATTCGGGCCCGAATCTGAGGAGATTGTTTTGCTGTGAGATTCTCAAAGATTCTCCCTCCCTCATTTTCTCCCATCTCTCTCTCTCTCTCTCTCTCATTCGGTTACAATCCTTGTTGTTGGCGCACCAATTCGTTGTCATTGAGTTGCGGAAGCATTCAAAATGAAAATAAAATAAAACATTGCACAAAAGAACTAGATGAAACCAAATTGACAAATTAAAATGCCAGTCTCGATCCAAATTCTATTCGCTTCACCATGTGTGTGAGTGTCTGTCTGTATGTGCAAGTTCGTGTGAATCTATGGCTTGCAATTTGTTTGCTTGTCACAGAATCAAAAGACACACACACACACACATACACAGGCTGACCCAACAACTACAACAGAATCGGAAAAAAACGAAACAAAAAATTTCCACCTCTCCCTTCCCACATCAACGCATACAAGAATGATTGTGGGCGAAAAAACATAGACTTTGAAAAACAAGAAGAAAAGTTGAAAAGCCATCATCATCATCCACCAGCCACCAGCCACAAAGGACAACAAATTTACAGTTAGAATCCTGAAAGAAACAAAGAAGAAGAAAGATAAAGTTTGATACGAAACACTATTATTGGTGGGTTGTTTGGTTCGTTTCACTCCAAGCTTCCATGGCTGTGGGGGGCTGGTGTTGTTTCTTGATGCATTTCCTTCCTATCCTCCATTGGTTATTAGGGGGGCGGATAGGGTCCCAGAGCTAGAATTGTGAATGTTTAGAAGAAGAAGACGCTTCCAGAGTGTGCATCTTATGAAAATCTTGTAAAATTATAAAACATCAATATAAATAAATAAAGGCCCTAAATGTAATCATAGAATCCCATCTTGCCATTTCATAGATAGACACCAGATAGATAGTTTTAAAAAATGCAAAACAATCATTTAATGTACTGAAACACGAAGAATAAGAAAACTATCCGATCAACCAACGCCAACCCGAAAAGTACTTTAGAGATGCTACAACAACATCGGCATCGCAGATCAGCGTTTTGTGGCATTTTTTTCAAGGCAAAAAAACATTTTCCAATAGTGCTTATAAGTCATAACAACTAACCATTGCGGATTCTGGCCAAAACATTCTGCGTAGTGTGTGTGTGTTCGGAAATATTATTGTTTTTTTGTTCGTTTGTTTGGTGGCGGTCCAGAAACGTTTTTTTATGGATGGCAAAACCAAAGGAAAAGGACTATCGTTGTTGATGTGGTTGTCATATTAAAGTAGATCCTTATGCATTTCCACCTGTGCGCTCTAGATTCCATCAAATAAATGTTTTAAGAATCAAATAAGCACCGAATTTGCAGTTCATATTCATTACCACGTTTTTTACTAGAACGGAAACCATAACTTATATCCACACACACACACATACTAACACACATCGAATCAAGCATTTTGCTCGAAAAAAGTCACATCAATCCAATTGGAGACAATTTTTTGTCCTCGAGTTTGAGTTTTCCGGATATCCAAGTTGAATCCGATGGGGCCTAATCACATAATTAGATTTGAGTGAAAAACTTTCTCAACTCGAACACTCGGACTAATTAATCCTTGTGGATGCGTACAGCAACGGCTTCCGGCTTTTTCCCGGACATTTTTTCTCATTTTTCATCTTATTGGTTTTCCTATTTTTGAAAATGTGTCCAGTCCATTGATAAATCATATTTGGGTTTTGAATTAAGTTTATTGTGGACGGATGATTCTTTGTGGCATTTTTAGTTTTTCCTCTGCAAAAAAAGTTTCAACTCAATTATCCATTTTGTGGGACAATGGACACTGTTTTTGTCTGCCTCCCCCTCACAGTTAGCTCTTCTTTGGTTCCAAATATTTTTTTTGAAATTCGAATCACGAGCGCTATCTTCTGCCGAATAGTGCTAACTACTCTATTACCACTACCACGCGTTACCTGCACTGTGAAAAATAAAAAATGAGTTTCAGCGCCACTCTCGGCGAAAAATATAAATAAATTCAGTAGACCATAATTTTTGTTTCAAGATCACTAGATGGCAGAACAAGCGAAAACTCGATTTTCGAAAAAAAGCCTGTCCCACCGGTTCTTGGTAAATCGAGTTTTTGCTTGTGCTGCCATCTAGTGATCTTAAAACATAAATTATGGTCTACTGAATTCATTTATATTTTTCGCCAAGAGTGGCGCTGAAACTCATTTTTTATTTTTTACAGTGTGAATGACGGCGTCCCCCCTCCTGACTGTGGTTGCGTCAAAAGTTCGTTGGTAAAAAGATGGCGCATGTTAATTTTGAATATTTTTTTTGACAATGCCTGTGCACATTTTGTGTGTGTTGTTGTTGTGGTCGCTGGTAGACTGTGCTTGTGGTGGTGATGTTGATTCATATTGACAGTTGTCAATTGCCTAACACATTACCAAAGAGACACCCATTGTAAACGATCTACATTTTACAAACATCGATCATTTTGGATCATTAAATTGATTACCGTTCAGCAATCATCGAAAAATTTTCCTGCTTGATCTCAGTATTTTAGTACGACCACATCTACCATGGCTTCGAAGCTTCTTTCCAGATTTGGATCTAAAAAAGACTTGACGGCAAATCAAGAGACAAGCTGCGTAATCAGATTACTTGCCGATGAAGAAGTATTACAAACCAATTTTCAGGTTTAGCGCATTTTTTGCAAATTGAATTTCATCAATTAAATTTTAAAAAATTTTGTTTTAAATTCTGCCCACCAGAAAGAACACAAAGGACAACATCTACTGGATTATGTGTTTAAATCATTGAACCTGTTGGAAAAAGATTATTTTGGTTTACGTTTTGTTGATCTCAATAATCAAAGGGTATGTTGAGCATGATAGTTTTGAGACGTTTCTTATGGTGGGCTAATTTAAAATTTTATTATAGGTATGGCTTGATCCGACTCGTTCGATAGCAAAACAAGTCAAAAATTTACATCCTATCATATTTTGTTTTCGAGTGAAATTTTATCCTGCTAATCCAACATTATTGAAAGAAGAGCTGACACGTTTCTATCTATTTCTACAATTAAGAAGAGATCTTTTAAATCGCCGACTTTATTGTCTTCCGTCCGATGCTACATACCTTTTGGCCTGTGTGATTCAATGTAATTAAAATATGAACCTTTTTGGTTTCTGTCTGTGAAAAAAACTTATATTTTTTTCTAACTTAGCCGAACTTGGAGACTACAATGAAGACGAGCATAAAGGAAATTATGCATCAGCTTTCAAGATCATACCTAACCAAAATGAAAAAATTGAAATGGAAGCTATCGAGATACATATGAATGAGATGAAAAATTTAACACCTGCAGACGCCGAATTAGCTTTTCTAGAACGTGCTTCTAAATTGGAAACATACGGGATCGATCCATATTCAGTAAAAGATCAGAATAAAAATTCCTTTTTGATAGGGATAAACTATTCTGGCATCCTTGCTTTCCAAGGAAACAAAAAAGTTCATCATTTCAAGTGGTAATCAATTCAAGCATTTTGTTTTGTTTCATTTGACAGAAATGTTTTTGTTCTCAAAGGAGCGAATTGCAAAAAATAACTTACGAAGGAAAAATGTTCATCCTACATCATTATTCAAATGGCGTAAGACAATGACAGAAAGATAAACCGAATTCAAAGATTGATGTTTTGTATTTTCCACCGTCAATAGAAGAAGAATCTCATAGGGTTTAAATGTATTAATGTGTCTTCTTGTCAAAATCTATGGAGATGTGCAGTGGAACAACGGTATTTTTTCACAATGAATTCATCCAATGAAATTCCAGTTGTCACCACCGGTGGTGGTTTATTTTCCAAGCAATGTAAACTACGTTACAGGTAATTTTGATTCTAATCAAATTTCCGAGCTGATTAAGATATATTAATTTATTTTTTCCAGTGGAAGAGTCGAAAGAGAAATTATTGAAGATATGAAAAAGGTACCGTCTTCTGGTTCGACCATCAATCGACGTCATTCTATGAACACAATGCCGCTTTCTATGCGTTCTTTTGGGCGATCCAATACCGCTCCGTTGCCGGATGATGAATCACCAAACAAGTTTCAATCCAGTATCTATGAAGATAAAAGTATAATTTTTTTTAAATCAAAATCTATTATTGTTGAAAAAATCCTGTTCTTTTTCAGATCCATATCTCAATTATTCAGTCACATCTGAACCCGAGGCTTATACTTCAAATAAAACACCTGAAACTTATCCGAATACCTCTTTGGTATTGAATCCTCAAGATTTGAGTGAAGTTTATGAACCTTCTGCCAATCCATGCCTTCCAACTGAGTTCAACATGCGTCCAGATTTGACACCGACCGGTGAAGAACCGAATACGATTTCATTTGAAACACCTATTGTTCGTTCATCCCCATCTCAATTATCCCCAAATAAAAGTTCCGAGGAGGAGACCAATGATTCGGATGAAACATTGGAACAAGTAAGCGAAATAGTGGATCAAACTTCATCAACATATCAACAGAACAAGGCTGAAGCCAATCACCACAAAACAATGGACAATGTACAAACAAGGAAACGAACAAGAATTTCATGCGGGAAAAAAATCTGCATCATGTTATGCACATCATTGCTAAGTGCTTTGATTATTATTTTAATTATCATGGGTATTCTCATTTTGATATTGGAAACGGATTCGGAAATGTTCGTTCATATACGTCAACTTCCAGAAATGATGATTTTCGAAAAAGACTATTATCAACCGATCAAGGAGAATATTTTGCAGTTTATTTCTCATTACATTTGGTCTTAATTATTTTGATATATTATCTCACATTTTTTTTTGATTGGCATCACATCAGTATTCTCCCGGTCAATGATGTTCATTCTCATTGAATAATATTTCAGACAACAAAAAAGTACAAATTATATCATTTTATATAAATACATGGACTTGGAATAAAAATATTTATCGTTTTGAATTTCTGTTGATTTGTTCCAATGCTGACTTGAGAATGATTTCCAAACACTCTGCGATATTTTGAGCGGTCAATTCTTCCGAAACATTGGGTACATGAACAAATAATGTTTGACGGGGATTAGTCTGCAATGAACATCGATAAATGTATTCGCAAAGAAATCTGAAGATAGAAAAAATAATCAATCAATTTGAAGATAATTATCATAGTTCAATGATCTCACTCTCCAGCGCTTTCAGATACAGAAGCGTTTAATTTGGTGTGGCCCTTATGAAAATGTTCGTCTAATTCAACACGAATTTGCTCCAGATTCAAATCACAGCATAGATATTTTAATCTTTTTTGATTTCTGGATTTGGAACATGACTTGGGCAAACAAGATTGTACATCGGGTTGACAGTAACGTTCGGTGTTCAATACGGCTCGTTTTTCTAATCGGATTCCGTTGGCTAATCCATGCACACCACAATGGATAACAAGCTAGAAAAGAATGGCCCGTAAAACAAACAAAGAAATATCTTTGAAAAACAGAAACAAACAATTGGATTGTATTTGTTCCAGATTTCATCAACGGCTTTTTCTACAGCTTCATAAGCAACTGGTATTTGGATTTTAACAATATTCAAATCGAATAAATTTTCATTAACAAGTTTCACAGCTTCCCAAGAAGGGTTGATTTTGTATTCTCTAAACAAACCGAATCCTATAAAGTTTTTAAGGTAAAGAAGAATAGGTAAAATTGGCCATAGCTACAAATTCGAAAAATTTGATCCACAGACCTGTCAGTACCACGGTTTTATTTTCGTGCTCCATTTTAGCTTGAAATTGAAATGATGGTCGATTGAGGCTTCCCCGATTACATTTAAACAAATCAACACCTACCAATGGATTGGATGTATCACACGAAATAATGGTAAAATAAAAACATTTATTTGAATCTTAATAGATGTCGCTAATCATCAATGTTTTGGTTGTTTGTTAGTTTTTCGAAAAAAAAAACAATTCACATTGTGAGAATTTGAATTCAAAATGTCACATTCAAAATAATGGATGAATCTTCTATTCCATCTGCTGAAACCTCTAATAATCAGAAAATTAATTTAGAGACGTGTCTCTATTCGTTTGAAGATTTATCATCGTTTTCCTTGTCATCAAATCATTTGGTTTGGTTACAATGTTCACCAAGTTTGATAAATTAGCTAATCATTATCATTATTCTTAGCTTGGTTCCTGTCAACATGTTGGTGAATATGAAAAGTTAAGCAAAATCGGTCAAGGGACTTACGGTGTTGTTTATAAGGCGCGAAATTCAAAAACTAATGAGATATTGGCTTTGAAAAGGATCAAAATCGACACAGCCAAAGATGGATTTCCGATCAGCAGTATCCGAGAAATCAATATTCTACGTTCAATTCGACATCCCAACATTGTGGAATTCAAAGATGTGGTCGTTGGTAAAAGTCTAGAACAAATTTTCCTGGTGATGGAATATTGTGAACAAGATTTAGCAACTTTGATTGATTGCCAGATTCACTTTACTGATTCTCAGGTGATTGACAAATCAAATTTTTTTTTTTGTGACCAAATTGATGATCATTGTGCGTTTTTCCAGATGAAATGTTTGATGCAACAACTTTTGCAAGGCCTGAAATTTTTGCACAAAAATTACATAATTCATCGTGATTTGAAAGTTTCAAATTTATTGTTGACCGACAAAGGTCTGCTCAAAATTGCCGATTTTGGTCTGGCTCGTAATTATGGGTTTCCTGGTGATACAATGTCACCATATGTAGTCACTTTGTGGTATCGAGCTCCAGAACTTTTGTTTCATTCCAACTATCATTCGACAGCCATCGACATGTGGGCAGCCGGTTGCATTTTTGGAGAATTGTTGCTACAAAAACCACTTTTACCTGGTCGTTCAGAAATTCAGCAAATTGAGCTGATTATTGATTTGATTGGAACACCTAACGACAATATTTGGACAGGATTTTCCGAATTGCCTTTGCCAAAATCCTTTAATCTCAAGCAACAACCATTCAACAATATATCACATATGTTCGCATTTGTTTCCAAAGCTGGCGTGCGTCTTTTGAATTTATTATTGATGTATGATCCAGTTAAAAGAGCCACCGCTGAAGAGTGTCTTCAGAGTTCGTATTTTCGAGAATCTCCATTACGTAAGTACCTTCAATTGATTTGTTCTTCAATTTTAATGATTCTCTTCCGTCCTACATGCAGCTTGTGATCCCAGCATGATGCCATCGTTTCCACAAAATCGCGATGTTTCGAGATGATTTTCGAATTGATTTTTTTATTTTTTTTATTTTTAATTTTTGGTCATGAATAATAAATCGATGGTTTCAATGTATCGATTGTTGTTGTTCATCGACAATGCGAAAGTGGCGTTGGTGTCGCTGCATTTCTTTGAGTTTGTGTGTGTGTCTGCAATCTTGCAACGTGTTTCAATCTTAGTTTTTATATTCTTTTATAAATGTTTCTGATCGGGCATTTTTATTTACTGTGAAACAACTCAGTCCGAATAAAAAAATTCAAAAGATTTAATTTTTACAAGATGAGTGAAAAAAAAGATGATCCTGCTGCCAATTTGGCTCAAAGTTTTGGTAAAAAGCTCAACGTAGATGCGCCTGAATTTGTGCCTTCATTCGCATCTAAAAAACCCGATGACCCACCGATCGCCAACACCGGACAATCCAATCCAAATGAAACATCTCCAGATCCTGAAAGTGAGATCGCCGATGAATGGGACGCTGGCGAAGAGGACTCCCAAGAAGAAGGTAATTCTTGTTCATTGTATATTGTTGACAATTAAATTGCAAGCAAATTTTTTCAGAAGATTTAGATGATGAAACTTTGGACGAAGGAGCAGAAAGTTTGGATGTAACAAAAGAAAAACCATTATTGAAAGCCAAGAAAAAACTCAATAAACCCGCCATCAAGCATACCACAATTACTAAAGCGCATTCAAATATCGTATTCATCGGACATGTTGATGCAGGCAAGTCTACAATTGGTGGTCAACTTCTTTATTTGACCGGAATGGTAGACAAAAGAACATTGGAAAAATATGAACGAGAAGCCAAAGAAAAAAATCGAGAATCCTGGTATTTATCTTGGGCGTTGGACACAAATCAAGAAGAACGCGACAAAGGCAAAACTGTTGAAGTTGGTAGAGCTTATTTTGAGACTGACAATAAACATTTCACTTTATTGGATGCCCCTGGTCATCGTGGTTTTGTACCAAACATGATTGGTGGAGCTTCCCAAGCCGATGTAGCCGTTTTGGTTATTTCAGCCAGAAAAGGAGAATTCGAAACTGGCTTCGAAAGAGGTGGACAAACAAGAGAACATGCAATGTTAGCAAAAACTGCTGGTGTAAAACATTTAATCATTTTGATCAACAAAATGGATGATCCAACCGTAGCATGGAGCGAATCCCGATACAATGAATGCTGTGAAAAATTGCTTCCTTATTTGAAAAAGTGCGGATTCAATCCCAAAACGGAACTACATTTTATGCCTTGTTCAGGCTTGACCGGTGCTTATTTAAAAGAACCGGTCGATGAAGCTACTTGTCCTTGGTTCAGGTAAGAATCCGAAACATTTAATCATGGTTTTTAATTTTATTCTATTCCTGAAAAATCTCAAATTTGCAGAGGTGCATCATTTTTAGAGTATCTTGATCAACTACCATCATTCAAAAGACATATTGAAGGACCATTCAGAATGCCAATCGTTGATAAATATAAGGATATGGGCACTGTGGTATTCGGAAAAATTGAAAGCGGCAGTACACAACGTGGAGCTCAATTAGTATTGATGCCTAATCGCAAACAAGTTGAAGTGATTCAAATTTGGTCAGATGAAGAAGAAGTTAGCCAAGTTTCTTCTGGTGAAAATGTCAAGATTAAACTCAAAGGTGTAGAAGAGGAAGAAGTTACCGCTGGTTTTGTACTTTGTGACGCCAATGATCCATGTTCCACTGGACGTATATTCGATGCACAAGTTGTTATACTTGAACATAAATCCATAATTTGTCCGGGCTATTCAGCCGTATTGCACATTAATTCAGCCATTGAAGAAGTTTCTGTTCGGAATATAATCGATCTAATCGACAAAAAGACTTCAAAAAGATGCAAGGTTTGTGCAAAAGTTTTTTTTTATTTCCAGTATGTATAATACTGAATCTGGTATATTTTATTCTTTTTTCTCCTCAAACAATAATAGGTCAAGCCACGTTTTGTCAAGCAAGATCAAGTAGCATTGATGAGGTTAGAATGCACTGGAGGAATTGTTTGCATGGAACCATTTTCAAAATTTCCTCAAATGGGAAGATTCACGTTGAGAGACGAAGGCAAAACTATCGCTATAGGAAAAGTTTTGAGAATTGTAGAATAATAAAATTAAATAATAATAAAATTATTTGCTACTTTTTTGAAAGATGTTATAATTTTTTTATCTAAATATATTATAGCTTTTTTTTAATAAAAATTTATAAACCGCGAAGTTTATAATCACAATCAGTAGGTCGGATAGAGGAGAGATAATTATTATTATTTTGGCTCAATCGAGGTCGTATTCTTGATTTCTATCAGAAAGAATGTTGGAACTATTGTAATTGCTGATTTGTTGATTCGATCCATCTTCAGGTAATGATTCAAATAATGATTGTAGTAAATTGGTGAATAATACACCGTTATTTGATTTTTTCTCCACTCCAAAATAAATTTGCCCAATATGTTGCAAGTAATCTTTGTAGGATGGATCTCGATTTAAAGATTTTTCGTATAGATGGCATAAAACTTCAAACATTTGACTGTTTCCTCTGTGTTCGATTAGCAACAAATTTGAAAAAAATATGGATTATAAATCTAGATGAAACTGGATCTTGAAGCATTCAATGCTTACCTGAAAACAATGATTGTCTGAATAAGGAAATAAATGAAATTCAATAATGGACTGGTGAATGGTGGATCTCTGCATTTGATGTCCGGATGATACAATGAATAACAAATAAATGTACTCTGAGCTAAATTCACATTTTCGATGCATAAAACTTGGAAAACAAATTGTGCTATAAACAAATCATACTCGTGCGGGTAAGCGTGCTGGGTTTGATATTCAATCAGCATTGAAGAGGAACTTTTTCCATTATCTGATGAATGAATAAAATGGTTACGGGATTCAGCATAATTTTTCTCTTTCCACAATACTTCGGCAAAATTCCGGCGAACTTCGGCAGTTGAAATATAAGGAATTTTCAATGCCTTCGAAACGAATTGCAACCTTTCCGGAGAGTTAGGTACCATCTTTGCAAATAATGATCGAATGTTGTCAATGATTTCATCTTCAGAATGATTCAATTGAAGACAAGAATCCACTTTGCACATGGTATCCACGATAAGATTGGCCAGATCTGCACCAGAATTGTGCTCACCTTTATCGAAAAGTCTCATGGCACCATTATAAAGTAAATCATAGATTTCAGAATATTTTCTTTCGTTCAATAAGCGGGAGTAGATGGAGCGATAGAGTAGATGAGCTTCATAATATTCCCCACTGTTGAATCTTTCTTCGAGTTTCTGTAGTGCACGGTTTTTCATGATTGAATTGGATTGAATTTAGATTTAATAAAATCAAATCAATGTTGGTTGTCGTAATTATGATGATTAAGATTGATAAAATGATCAGAATCGCTATTATTATTTGTTGTTATTTTTTCCAATGACGACGATGCCACACTAATCACTCAATGTTTTGTTTTCAGAGAAAATACCCTAGATGTCAGGCCTATTGGCTTTTTTGGCTGTTGCAGCTAAATTGCCCAGGCGATAACAAAGCCGTTTGCGTGTTGTTGTTTGTTGTTCTCTCTTCTTTCTCTCTCTTTTTCTCCAAGTTTGCTTGTTTCAGTGATTTCGTATTTTTTTTATTATTTTGATTTATTAAATTTTTAGAGCTCATATTTTGATCATCAAACATTCTTGTGGAAATTTTCAATAATTTATGTAATGATTTTCTAAAGAAAATTTAAAAATATTCCATTATCCAATCCATTGTTTTGTGAGGGCAAATATTCTCTCTTCCGAAAAATAATGTATCAATTTCATAAGGGTGAGTAATGTTGGATTTTGAAGAGTGATTTTATCGTAATCGTTTGTTTCTTATGATTTAGTCAAAAATCATATTGATGATGTACCAATGAAATTTTCGGAAAAATACTTGACACTTTTGAATAATTCAAAGCTGTACCAAGACTGTGATGACGACGACGATGACGATGATGATGATGATTATAATATTGACCAATACAATGTTGAAGATGTATGTATTTTTGGTTTAATTTACAGCTAAATTTATTGAAAATCGATTTTCGATTTTAGTATAAATTTGATTCAGAATTGATTGCCATTGAAATGTATGAGTTGTATCAGAAAAGAAAAGAGGAAAAATTAAAAAGAAATGCATTGGAAAAATCTTTAACCAAAAATGTGCAATCTACAACCGTTCAAGATAATTGGAGAATGGCATGCTCAAAATTTTTACCGGAAGAAAGCAATTCAAAAACCACCATGCTTTATAATATGATTTCTGGGCAAATCTTACAACCTCAACCTTTGAATAACAATAATTCACCATTGTCTGGCACCAATCAATCCGCTGCTACCGCTTATGCAAATTGTGATAGTAATAATAAAAATACTATGTTGGAACATTTCAAAAACAACAACCCATTAGTCAATCCTAAAGAGTTTGAGAATGATGATTCTAGTCCATTCGATAATGTTGAATTGCAAACACTTGATGATATCAAAGAACTGAACAAAGTTTTTGGTGCATTGAATTTAAGCAAAGAAAAAAATCCTTCCAAATCTATGGTTCCTCGGAATTCTCCCATTCAAACCATCGAAGAACAAACAACAACAACGACCACTATTCCGGTAAACAATGTTGTGACTTTATCTTCCGCTCCACCGAGTATTTCTTATCAAAGTTATGTCCCTAATGCGATTTATTCGTCTCAAATCAACACCAACAGTAATGGTAATCAACCAAATTCCTATGCCAATTATAAAGCCAATAGTCAATTTGATAACCATAGACTAATTTATGATAGCAATTGTGTTGGTACACAATATTCACCATTGTATCAAAGTCCGACACATTTGCGGCAAACTAATACTTCGATGCCGAGCAGTATTGTATACAACCCTTATTACAATAATGCCGCTTCGAATCTTTACAATTATAATAATAATCATACAGCAACTTATCCGATTTTCAATAATCTAAATAATGCTGCTTCAGATATTCAAAAATCATTTTTGGAAAAGAAAGATCTTCAACATCAGATCAATATGACAACTAGCTCAAGGTCGAAAAGTGTTTCGGATCTGTCTCAAACACCATCAGATGGTGAATTAAATAATTACAACAATATGGATACATTAAAAGATCGATCCAAAACACCACCTTCGTTGCCTGGAAAATTCAATAATGGCATAGCAGAAAATGACCAAATTGATACAAAAATACAAAAACAAAATCATCACCAGAATCAAGGAAGATTGATTCAGACAGATCCATATGAATCATTGGATAGAGGACAGAAAACGTTTGTCGATCATCTTTGTCAGATGGGCTTCAAACGAGATCGAATATCAAGGGCGGTCAAACACATCAATGTTGATGATGATAAAAAAATCTTTGAATATCTATTAGCGTTGCAACAATTGGAAGATCAAGGATATGATTGTTATGAAGCAGAAATTGCGCTACATTTTAACAACTATGATAAAAGAGAAGTATGTATTGATTAAAATCGATTTATTAAATATTTTTTACAATTTTTTTCTGTATTCAATTCTCAGGCGGAAAACTTTCTCCTAACTTTGAAACAAATTTGTGATCTTGGTTTCGATAAAGAAAAATCCATAAAAGCCTTGTTCAAAACCAATAATAACAGGGAAAAAGCAATAGAATCACTTTTGAAATTGCATCATTAAAAAACAAATCCAAGGATAAAATTCGCGTCCGTACTAGTCTTATTTTTTTTTTAATTTTAACAAATTGATTGGTTTGGGTTTTAAAAAAAATAAACTTTTTCGAAAGGAATGTTTGTCGATCATGCTCATTTCCATAATTCATTAGTTTTCAAATCAATATCTTTTCCAATGGAAAGGTTTTTCATATTTTGTATGTAAAAAGCAAGTTCTTGATTGACCAATCTGGAAAGATTTTTCGAAAAAATTCAGAATCGAGTTTATTCAAAACCGTTGAGAATGTTTTCTTACCCATGTTGTGGTCCACAATCATTGTGGATCTTGAGTTTGACCAATTGTTCCCTAAATATCTGTATGACAACTGAATGGATTTTTTGGAAAAGTTGCAACAAATCGTTGTAAGGGAAAATGTCTTGAATGTTATCATGTAATCTGCTTAAATGTTGAGAAATGGTCTGAAACGATGCCGATGGTATAGGAGCTTTGGCCAACCATTTATTAATATGCGTGCTAACCACACCTTTCACCAATTCAATTATCTTTTCCGGTATCTTGTTGTAGTGATTTTCATACAAATCATTCAATTCATCCAAATGTTTCAGAACGGTGGGCTTGTTTTTAAGCAATGGTTCAAAATGATTATGAATTCGAGGAACGAGTTTCAATATGAAAATCAGAGATCTCATTGAAATGATCAAAGTACGAGCAGAAATGGTTTTCAATCCGGCCACCTGTAGAGCTTCGGCGCCCAGAATCAATTGTGAAGTACGAGAATTGAATGATTTAAGAAGATCAATTAATCTTAATAAAATATCTGCGCTCAGGAAAGAGAATTGTTCGGCCAATTCACAATATTCCAGAATCATGTAGACCAAGTTTATCACAGTGTTGATCACTACAAATCGTTCTCCGTTTAGCGAAACCCAATTGCACGATTGATTGTTTGACGGAACGCATTTTCCACCATTATCTTGGTTTAGTTTGGTTTCCTTGAACTGAGAATGGATTTTCATCAAACTTTCCTTGGCTTCCAAATCGACTAGCTGTGAGCAAAGATTTTTAATGCCTTCATTCAAATTATTCACAGATTTCCATTGTTCCAGATCGAGCAATTGTTTTAGTTTGCGTTTTCTTTCCTCGTGAAATTTCGAAACAAACTTATTGGATTGGATTTGAATGACCAGCTTGAGATTGGGACTTTTTCTTCCACAAACCGATTCACAATCATTAATGAATGATTCAATCAGTTTGGTTAGTTGCATGAAGTGTGATGAATCAAATCGATCAAGACTGCCATCGTTTGCCCTTAATTTAATGATGTTGACGGAACGTGAATGAGCGAAATCACAGATAGAATGTAGAATTTCTTTCAAACGAGCACTCAAATCATAATAATCGCTGGGCAAAATTACTTTGGCGTTTGATTCTTGTTCATTATGATGATTAAGCATTGATGATGATAAGAAAATTTGATCTGTTGAATAATTATTATTAGCTAGCATAGTGTTGGTGGTCATTGTCACAAAGCCATCATTGATCACTTGATAGACAAATTCAACACGTTTAAGCAGAATAATTAAACGTTGAAAGAGTGTGGCTAAGAAAGTGATCCATTTATCGAAACACAGACAATTTAATTGTTCGAAAAGATTGGTGTCAATCCTAGGCACTTCGATATTATCTTCAAATGATAATGTTTCGATCACAGTCTGTTTGACACTAGTTTTGATCGCAGTGAATGCTTCCTCTCTGAACGTATCGACAAAGTTGAAATTTTGCAACTTCAGCATTCCATAAATGATCGATAGCAATTTTTCCTTTTGAATGTGGACAATTTCATCATCTTTAAGCGGCCTATTCCATTCTGCTGTCAAATATTTGACAAATTCTTCATTCAACATTTGTTCGATTACTTTTTCGATTTCCATCAATTGTAGCCTAAAATATCTTAAACTGATGACACCGTTTAATTCTTGAGCTACAACTTCTTGCGAGGTTGAAATCAAATCTAGTGCACCGGCATAATCATTCTTGGACAACAGTAGCTGTATGGTGGGCTGGGTTTGGTGAACAGTGGCGATCCAATGGATTTTTTTATAAATGTCTCGATATTTGCTCCGCAAATAAGTCAATTGCACGATCGTTTGAACCGGACAAACTAGATTCTTTTTCAAATCTTCACAAACATCACGAATGCATGTAACTTGTTTGATGGAATCCTTTAGTTTTTCCATGATCAAATCCATTGAATACATTACTTGGAAAAAATCTTGAGACCTTCGACAAATCTGTTGGGACAAATCTTGTTCAACAATATCGAGATATTCGCTTAAGGATTTCTGTATTTCATTCATAGATCTACCATCGAATAGTGACTCTAGATTGTCATTGTTGCCGGAAGAAGAGCCAAATAATGCTATCAGCTTGACAAAAGTATCATTTTCATCTAAATTAAAATCCGGATCGAAAAACAACGATGGAACCACGTCATAGGAGGATGATATGCGTTGGGAAGATTCCATTTGTTTCAAGATATTGTCATTTTTTCTATGCGCCAAATGGCGATTTCGTTTTTGTATTTTAGATATATAACTTTGAAACAGCATATTGGATGGTTTTTTTGAAATAGGATTTTCAGCTATGTTGGTCGTATCGACAAAATTCATTCCCCAATCTTTTGTGAATAGATTATCGTAATGACTACGAGATTTATACGGATCATTCAAGATTGATGTCAAATCTTGTGATGATGAGAATATACTCCAATTAACATTATCGATAACATTCGGTTTATCATTTCTGCCAACCTGTTCTTGTTCGGCATCGGATAGAATACTTGATGATGGTTTTGGAAAATCACATCGATCTTGATAGCGGTTTTTTAGGGAACCATATCTGTTGTTTCTGGATCTATCATTTTTGCAATTTGATTCGCCAGTATTTTCCGAATTTTGCTGCCAAAATTGATTCTGACTGGTTGATGGAAAAATGTGACATTTGGCCACATGTGTCTCATAATCTCTGCCGCTGACGCCTTCGTAAGGTAGCAATGGACACATGGAATTCGGTCCATAGGAGCATACATGAGAACCGCCTTCAATTTTGCTATGATAAGTTCGCAGATGATTACCGAATTGGAATGGCGATGCAAATGTTTCATTTGGACAAAATTTACACTGCTTCCACAGTTTTTCGTTCATCATTTTTTCTTTCATCAAACGATTTCACAGCTTTGGTTTCATCACAGCCAAGGATAATTAATGACGGTTGCCATTCAAAAGAATAAAAATTAAATTATTGATTGCCGATTTGTTTTCCAAAAGAGCCAACCAAATCCTGGATTGTAAACATGAATCCGCATTCATTGTGCATTCAATTTATACGCTGAAAGTTATACAATCCTAGTACAATCTTATGAATCAACGGATTCAAATGGATGTTTCATTCACTGAGAAAAAACGCTATCGTGTGACCTCACAACTTAGATCGGTCCATTTTTTTTGGCAATTAGTGATCGGAATTATATGACACTAAGTAAAAATAATCAATATCAAAGTAAAAGTCGAATCGGAAAAAAATGATCTACTTAATCTACTTCAATCAATCTACTTAATATTTTCTCAATGTTAATGGCTTGTTGCATGTTTTTTCATTTTGGAACATGAATGATCAATTGTTTATACTTTTTGACCAACCAAACCGCATTGTTCGTAACGGTATTCGTTCCAAATTCCAAGCATTACGACAAAAGCAATTTTGGTGCTCAATTTTATTTTATTCTTCATCTCAGATGATATTGCTAGAGGCCTTCTTGGCACGTCCGTCGTACGTGTTTTTGCTTTTTCTCTTCTTGTTGTCTTGGCTTCTCATTAAATCATCCGTATATCAGTCTGGCTGTCCTATCTGTCTTCTTTCTCTTTTGAAAGCTTTCACTTGTTGTTGTGGTGGCACAGAAACACAACAGCTGTTGTTACACTGTATATGTGTTACTCTTTTTTCTATATTTTTTTTTGGCCAGAACTGGCTGCTGTTGTACGTGTGATGAGTGTGTGTATGTGTCTATGTTCAATGTGGCCCAATGAGACAATCGTTGTTGGAGAAAAAAAGCCAAAGCAAATGAAGAAAAAAATTGAGCAACACAAAGTTAATTTATCCAAACCACCACCACCGTCATCATCAACATCATCATCATCATCGTAATAATCATCATCAACGGTGGCAACCAATTTTTTTCTGGATTGGATTGGATTGGTTTTTCTTTCTGGTTCAAATACACTTTTGGTTATTTGTAAATTGTTGGTGGTGGTCTGTTTTTTTTCATATCATTATTTGTTGCTATTTTATTAGGATGGTGATTGATTCTTGTTACACCATCTCTTTATGTTGGTGTTTTAATTATCTTGAAATTTAAATTGTTTCGCTCATTTTTGGCTGTTAGTGTGTAAAATTGTGTTGGTGTTTTTCCTCGTTTGAATTCATTTCCTCGTTTCACATTCAGAATTATTCAACTCATATACCCCACAAAAGGCACGATTTCTTCCACTATTTATCGACTATTTCTCATTCTTAAACTGTTTGAAAATACTCACTAATCAATCACGGAATACCAAGATCTACCTATGACTCAATGAATTATTTTTTCTAAGAGTATACTCCAAGAAATTCCAAAATCCATAATCGAAATCGTTTCGAAATTATCGTTGGATTTGAACCAAACCAATCAAAATCTGATAGCTGCCACTGTTGTTTTTGTAGAACCACAATAAAAAAAATCCTCTCCCACCGATACCAACACGCCATGGCCACGATCATCGAGGGTGCACAGTACGCGTTGACTTCTCCCATCGAAAAAAATCATTCGGTGGTGTTTGTCAAGCTGACCGATTCAGCATTGAAAGCCATCGAAGATTATGCATTGGCCATCTCCAAAGTAAGTGCCTTGTGATGTGTCTAATGGCACATCTCTTGATTAAAACCAAGAATTTTTACCTCATCATCATCACCATCATAGTTATTGAGAAACCTTTCACGATCCTTGGGCGATTTCGATTTCGTTTCAAAACATCGCTTTCTATTCCATCGCTAAATTTTTCTTTCTCTCCCTGTCAGTCTGTATTCCTTTGTTATGTTGACCTGATTATCAGTTATTTTATAAACTTGAACAACTACTTTGACAATCTATCGATACAATCCAGGTTACAAGATTTTTTCTGTTTGATTTCAGTCCCAAAAGAGAATGAAAATGTCAATACTGAAATTATCAGGCGATTTAGACTTGCGAAAAACCTATAAAATTTTGTTTTTGACATTTTTATTAGCTTTTCAAAATGTTTATGCAGATTCGTTCGAATTGGAAGTTAATTGCATAAGTTTGAAATAATAACACCAACAAAATTCTCTCATCATCAAAAAGATTATTCACCATCGGTATCATCCGGGCGATAAATCTATCTGATTTCATTTCCAAGACAAAAACATGCATTTAAAACCTTGTAAAAAAGATTGTTTTTTTTTTATCTTTTTCATTTCATTTCATTGATGATGATTTGTTTTTCTTTCTCATTGCTCTCTTTCATTTCTCTTCGCATATGGATGGATATAACTAGTTTTTTCTAACCCGAACGTTTGCGAATTTGAAAAAAAAATACTACGTGTATTGAGTTATAATTTCTTTATTTTTTTCTACGAAACAGGGAAACGCTTCTAATAGTGTCTCGCCTCTTATTGAACTCAGGCCAAACAACTCTCAAGGCGTAAGTTTTTCGTTGAATATGTGCGCGCGCGCGTCCAAGTCGGAAGTTGTTATTTCATTTATTTTGAAAAAAAAATGTAATTGTCTTACCTATAATGATTCTTTTTCTCTGTTGCAGATAATAACAATACCGAACAAATTGAATGATAATAATAATAACAGTAGAAAAGATGATGATAATGAGAAGCAAAGCTATAATTTTTCGGTTAAAGATATCCAAAATGATGGAATTTTGGAATGTGTCAAACAAACCAATTCAAAAATGTGTATGGAATCATTGGGAAAGATTTTGTTACGGATGCAGATACATGCCAATGATGATGTTTATCAATCGACCAAAGTTAAAATGGCTGTAGCGGCTGAGCAAGAAATGAAAAAATACAATACTAAAGTGATCGATTTGGGACGAAAAACAAAATCTAGTAAAAGGCCTTTCAATTCAAAATTCAATCATGGTGGTTATAATAATGCTAATAATAATAGCAATACCAATAGTAACTGTACTTCCAATGCTACAGCTTCCAATTCGTTAACATTCTTCAATACAAATAATAACAATAGTAAAAATACCTTACCACGTTTCAATAAATACTCCAATGGAAATCTACCATCACAGTTGCAGCAGCAGCAACAACAACAACCACCATCATCATCATCATCATCATCGCAGCCATCCAAAAATGTTAACTACAATGGTGCTAATAATTTTCATATGAACAATGGTGAAATTAATAAAAAAATGCGAGATGCAGTAATACAATTATTATCATCCAAAAGTTATAAACTTGTTGATATACTGTCGAAGATTCAGGAAAGATTCAGCAAAGAACCGATTGATAAAAATATGTTGATGAACATTTTGAATAGTGTTGCCACATTTAAAGATGGTATCTATCATTCGAATGAAACAATCAATGGTGGTAATGCTGCTGCTGCTGCTGATGATGATGATGATGATGATGAAGATGATGATGATGAAGATGATGAAGATGATGATGATGAAGAAGATGATGAAGATGATGATGATGAAGATGATGAAGTACAATTCGATAAAGAAGACAGAGAGATTAATCAAACAAAACAACGAATTCCTTCTGTACAAACTGGATTGCTTGATTTTCCAAAGTATAATAATTCTTTGACCATCAACAGCAACAACAACAACAATAATAATAATAATAATAATAATAGCTACACTAGCAATCATGGAGGCTGTCCTGTTTCTAACGGAAACAACAGTATTTCTCCATTTTCTGACACTTCCGTCAGGAGTCTTTCGTCGCCCAACAGTTTGAACGCTTCTCCCAGCAACAAATCAAATTCACCATTTGCTAAAACCAACAATGTCAAAAGAAACCCAGATTTTTCGCCTATTGTCAGTAACAATACGAAAAAATTCAAAAATGAAGATTCCCGTAGTACTAAGTCACAACAATTGAATGCCAACAATAATAATAGTGCAATGTCCAATTATTCACCATTGGACAAGATTCAAAACTCCATGGACAATGATTCGCCAGATTTGAGGATTCCCTATAAATCGAACACAAATCAGCCTCTTCTCAGTGATGCATTCAATTTGTTAAACAATAACACTAATGGTTATCATAAATCAAATGAAAAAGAATCAATTTCACAGACGAATCAAACGCAACGAAATTATAGTAATGGTTCTGGTTCTATGAAGTCCAGTCCTGATTCCAGCCCAGATTCAGGCATAAGTCATGGTATTGGTAATATGTTTAGTTCAGATTCGAGTTTTAATACCGAAACGGAAGATTATCTAGCGTAAGTTTTTCGTTTCAATCTGGTTGATCATATCGACTAATTTTGTCTATTTTTTAAATCCGTATGATTAGTAAATATCCTAAAATACAAGATATAAATCAATATCTTAAATATAAAAGCGACTTTAATGCAGAATTTCCCGAGTATAAAAAGCTTTATGATTATGTAACCAGCATAACCAGACAATTCAAAGAATACAAAGAGCTGATCAATACCAAAGAAGAAGAATCGGATGAGTGGCATGTAAGTTGAATGGTTAGATTTTAATTCAGTGTTATTAATTTGAAATTTTTCACCTTTTGGCAGGAATTGATAAAGACCATTTTCGAGAAATATGATGAAGTTAAGAAAAAAACCAAATATCAAAAAGCACACAAAAGGCTTCTTTATTTGCATCAAAAACTGACACACATTAAGAATATGATTAATGAATATCTAATGAATAATAATCATCAAAATAATTAAATAACCACCCAATGTATTGCACCCTTTCAACCAACACACCACCCACCAAACCACCAAGCATGTTTTTTTTTGGCGTGATAACCAAGCTAGAAAAAATGATTGTTTCGGTTTTCTATTGATATACTCGATTTTTTAGTTGAAATTTTATTTGTCCATATTTTCATCAAGCTAATGAATTTTGTGTTTGTTTGTTCTTTTTTATGTAATTGTGTGCATCAGCAAAACAACCTTGTTCGCCCTAGTCAAATCATCAACACTCAATTTTTTTTTAGTTTTTATTATTTGTTTTGCCAAAAAATATTATTTTTGTCCTCTTTCTTAACATTGTCAAATCTGTGTGTGCCATGTGGTAGTCCATGAAAAACGTTGTTTTCGTCGGGCCCAGAGTGGTTCAATGTGTCTGATCAATTGTGTAATCAAATCCTTTTCCCCTTGTCCAAGGTTCGCCTCCAAAACATGCATTATTCATTCCATTGAGACGCGATCGACTACTATCCAATTCCATTGCAAACAAATTCGGTTTGGATCAATGCTGTTGCAGCTCAAATGTGATAATTATTATTAATTATATAGTATTGTTATGATAACTGGATTTTTTTTCGGGAAAAATAAAAACTTTTATTTCAACCAATTCATATTAAACGGTGCAATTTAGTTAATTTTTTTTTTATAAAATCAGATTTTGGTGCAACACAAGATTCAACACTAAATAAGATTAAAGGGTGACTCTGGGATTTTGGGAATTTTAAGGATTTTTATTTAAAATCTCGGCCGAATTGGTTTGAAATTGAAAAAGATTTTGAAAAGAACGGCTATTTTTTCTTCAAAGAATCGCTAAGATCTTTCGCTTCATTTATAATTTTACCAGTGATATGGTCGATTTTGCCCTCGTTTCTGAGAAAGAATGGTCTGATAATTTTCTTGTAAACAAAATCGGTTCCATTATACATAGGCAGAAAACACCAGCACAGGAAAATGACCTAAGAAAGATAATATTTTTAAAAAATCGGTCATCTACTCGGAAAAAATTATGCATAATCATTACTTTTGCAAGCCAATAAAATGGAAACCAGAAGAAAATCTGATCGACAAAGAATTCAATCAATGAAAAAAATGCATAAACAACCCAATAGGTAAGCCAGCGTGTGTCATCATCTTTGGACGAAGTTTCTAGTGCTTTGAGGCTATTTTGTGAAAACAAAACAAAAATTTTTTTCATTTGATCCAATTATATTTTCAACTTACGAATTATAAGCAGGCCAGGCGAATCCTATTAAATTACAAATCAATGCAGCAAAGTGGCCCAAAATCATGTAAATTCCAAAGAAAACCATAAAACCTATCTCAAAGGAAAAATTTTGATTGATCATTTTCAAGTGAATAACATGAAACAAATGACCAACCTTGAGCCATGTATATCCGTTTGATACCGGTTGACCCTTCCAGCTTCGTAAAAAAATCATTAATCTTTCCAGGCGTATGAAGAAACTGATCAATCTCCTGCATTGTAGAATTATAGACCTCCATTGCGGCTTATGTCTTGAATACTAAAAAATCTGGTTAAAAACTGGCCAAAAATCTAATTGAAACGTGTGATTTATTTCAAAAAAAACTTGTACCCTGTGAAAACAAAAATCATCAAAAAGAGATAAATAATAAAATCAGAGTAAGGGAAATGAAACCCAATCGAATAACAGAGAAAATAATAAATGTTCAGAGCGAAAAATTGCCGTTGCGCAGTTAAATGATTATGGGGATGAATCACAACTGCCATTGGTGAATTGAAAATTTCAATCAAGAACTCCATCTTGTGGTGAACGATTACATCGATGTTTGTAGGAAGCTTTTTCAAAAGGCAAAAATTCGATTGATAACCTGTACAAACCTTAGAATTTCTTATGATATCCTGTTATACCACGATCAAACAAAAAAAAATACTTTTTAAAAATACCAATTTTAAAAAAATTCCCACGTTTTGAGGTCAACATTTAATCGGATTCTAATTGTATTGTAGCGAGATTAATCAAATTTCGATTATAATCGAATGTCACAAGATTGTTATTTTGGAGCTTTGAAATTATTCTTCTCTTCTCTCAATGCAGCCATTGTTTCGATTGGGTCATTTTTACCTAATTTTTCCTGAACTTTGGCCTCGTGCACACGCATAAATGGATTATGAAGCTTTTCCTCACCAATAGTCGATGGAACTGTTGGCCGTTTTTGTTGCTTGCATGCCTTGAAAAGTGTTTGGAAAATGGGGGAAACAGGTGAAAACAACATTGAACTTATTAGAAATATTATCGTACCTCAGCAAACTTGATTTTATCTTTAACGGCTGTGTTATCCGGTTCGATATGTTGGGCGAACTTTAAATTGTTTAAAGTGTATTCATGTCCACAATAGATTTTCTATATAATTCACAAGAGAATATCATCAATCTAAACCCAATCGCTTTGAAACATTGATATTACTGTTTGATCAGGCAAAATTCCAATCGTTTTGATTAGTGCATTGTACATTTGTTCGGCGGTGCCCTCGAAAAATTTTCCACATCCAGCAATGAAAAGAGTGTCGCCTTTCAAAAATAATTAAAAACAAAAAGGTCATTTCCGAAGATCTAGCCGGAAGTGGTTTACCAGTGAACAAAGCAATATCGTCATCCGCCGAAACTTTATAGCAGATATGACCTCTTGTATGACATGGAGTGAAAAGACATTCGATTTGCAATTGACCCAAATTGAATTTATCTCCATGCTTGATGATATTTTTGACACCATCTACTCGATCCTCTCCACCAAACACATCTAGATGGGGCATTTTTTCAAGCAATGTTAGGTTACCGCCAGCATGGTCCCAATGATGATGGGTGGTCAAAATGGACTTTAGATTTAGATTTTTCGATTGAACCAAATCGATAACTCTAAGTGGCTCTACTGGATCAACAACGGCCGCATCCTTGCTACTTTTGTCTACAATCAAATACATGTAGTTGTCATTCAATGCCGGCAAAACATGAACATCCATTGTTTGTAATGTTTCACAAGTTGTTTGGGAATGATAATGATTACGGAATATTCTCCTAACCAAACCAAAACCTATTGCATGTAATGAAAAGCGAATCACAATGAGACATATATATAATATAAAATAAGCGAGCAGAAACAAAAACAAAATGACAAAGAATTGAGTGGTTTCATAAAAAAAAATTTCTTTTATTAGAATATCGAGCCAAAAAAGTCATCAATTAGATTCATCAACATTTTCTGTTTGTAATCCTTTAAAAGATCGCAGCGGTACAAGGGTAACCAAAGTGAACAATTTATGAACACTATCTTCATCTTCGTTTCTTTTTCGTGCCAATCTCACACGTACACGAAATGGAACATTTCGAATGCCTTGTGACCAAATAAATTTGTTCAATCGGGTATCAATTCGTACATCTTCGGTGCCCATTTGTTTTTGTGCAAATTTTCTAATCTCTTTAATAGCTCTTGGGGCACGTTTCTTGAAGCCAATACCATGAAGTCGTTTATGCAGATGGATGGTATATTCACGAGTGATAACCTCGTTCAAAGCAGATTTGCTTTTTTTGTCACCACGTGCTTTATTACTGACCATTTTGAATGTTTATCTACAATTATACTACAAGAAAAAACTTACAAAATACTCAAAGAAGTTCTTTTTATGAAATCAAGCATCAATTCTTTGTAATTTTACAGAGCAGAATGTTTAACAAGAAAAAATAATCGACCAAATATGACAAACCTTTTTGTTTCAACTGATCAATAAACATAACGTGCCAGTGTTTTGGTGGAAGAGGAAATTGAGTTGAATGAGCGAAGCACAGCGCTAGTGATGGACACAGTGAAAACATCGAGAAAAACAATCGATGTTTCCACACATTTCAGAATTCGGACACGGGGAGGCGTTAAAACATTATGTGCATTTTATTTTTTCCAGAAAAAAAAAACTGATGAATATTTTGAACAGAATGTTTACAAGAGACATGGAATTTGATTGAAAAAAAGACAACCAAACTGGATTAAAGAGAAATGTTTCAGATATCAAAATATATCAAACGATAGCAATACCAATGAATAGAATGCGTGACTGAACTAGTGAGAAAATTACATGATTTTATAAACAAATGATTTATAATGTAGCTGCATCTTTCTTTAATCGGATTTCTTTTCCACAGTTTTTTGCTGATCAATTCTGTCTTCTTGATAGGCTTGATATACGAAAGAAAATAGCACACAATGTACCACCAAAACGGCAATGATTGCAGAATAAATATTGGCCCAATGATCACTGGTGAAATTTTTGAGAAAATGATCCGATATGAAATAACTGACAATCGGCAGAATAATCATGGACAGACTGTAAACGATCAGTTTTTTTATTGGACTCATTTTTTTTCAGGCTAATTCCAACTAATTTTTTGACGCAAAAATCCAAAGAATTGAGATATAATATTCACACTAAAGGGCGGTGGTTAGTGTCGATAGATCGCACGTATCCCTTTGTTTTGGTCACGTGATAGTTTGGACTCTGCACAAAGGCCATAACGCAGAGAACTTGCTTCGTATAAAAAAAACCGCACTTAGTTTATGAATGCTTAGCAAATTTGAGCAGTGCACATTTTCCTCTTCCTTGTCTTGTCCGAAAACGTGTGTGTTTGTTTGTGTTTATGAGTATAGTGAATTTTTTTTGGATAAAACTTTGAAATTTCAAAACTACAATGGTATGTTTCAGATTTTGCCGATCATTTTATTCAATTATAAATTAATCAATTTCTAGGGTCGAGTCCGTACCAAAACCATCAAAAAGGCTTCTCGTGTTATTATCGAGAAATACTACACTCGTTTGACCATGGATTTTCACACCAACAAGAGAATATGCGAAGAAATCGCAATTATTCCTAGCAAACGACTTCGTAATCAAATCGCCGGATTTGTTACTCATTTGATGAAACGTATCCAAAAAGGTCCAGTGCGAGGCATTTCCATCAAATTGCAGGAAGAAGAACGTGAAAGAAGAGATAACTATGTTCCAGAGGTAAATTATTGTCAATCATATTATCAATTACTGATTTTAATTTATCCAACAAAGGTTTCCGCTTTGGAGAATCAATTGATTGACATTGACCAGGATACATACCAAATGTTAGAGGAATTCAATTTGACTTTTAAAAATAAAAACCCTGGATTGACAGCCACCACTTCTGATTATCGTTCCGGTGGCCGAGTTTGATTGTCTTGACAAAACATGTTGAATTACAATAAATAATTTTTTAGAAAAAAAAATTCAATTTTTTTTCAGTTGATTGTTTCGATTTGTATGTGAAAGTTGAGATTATTCTGAAAATCAATGAAAATCTCGGGAAATTTGTTGGAAAAACGAAACTATCATTTTGAGCATAGTTTCCGAAAAAAACTATATTCCAACCCTTGCTCGTAAACTGTTAAGATTTATTTACATCGTTATTTACAGTTGTTGGACAATTTAAATGCAAACAAAAAGTGTTGATTTTGGTTGAAAAATGACTGGAAATCATTTTAGAGAATGCAAAATGCAGAATTTAATAAATAACACCAGATCACACGAATTCCAACATGTGTAAGTACTTAAGTTGAATAGATTTTATCCGATCCGGCTAACAGTTATTATCACTTTACTGGTTCAGAAGAAAAAAAATCAAAGATATATTAACGAAAAAGCCTGCTGACGTCTCGCCGGAGGAAAAGAAAGTGTTGAAACAATATAAAAATATTGTAAAACTTGTACAATCTCAGAAAAGAACGCAAATTTTACGAAAACAGCGTGAAATGGAAGTTGAAGATGACATCGATTTGCTCAAGAAAAAATGTTTGCAACTCGCAGAATTAATGAAAACCAGCAAAAATATTGTGCTTTACACTGGCGCTGGTATCAGTACATCAGCCTCGATTCCTGATTATCGCGGACCTAACGGTGTTTGGACCAAAATCAAAAATGGTCAAGAAAATTTGCAAGTCAATGATCTTGTGTTTTCAGGTATGCCATAAAATTTTCCTGATCCAAACAAATCTGAAATCAATTATTTTTATTTTACAGAGCCAACTTTTACACATATGGCTATCGCAGAACTAGTCAAACGAAAAGTTGTTAAGCATGTCGTTTCTCAAAATTGCGATGGACTTCATCTTCGTAGTGGTGTACCGCAAGAATGCCTATCGGAAATACATGGTAACATATACCTCGAAGTTTGTCGAAATTGCAAAACATTATACACCAGAACGTTTGATGTTACTGAAAAAACCGCCCTTAGAAGGCATGAAACTGGGCGAAAATGCCATCATTGCCCTCCTGATGTTGGCAAATTAATTGACACTATAGTTCATTTTGGTGAAAAAGGAAAGCTTAAATATCCTCTCAATTGGGAAACGGCATCCAAATCGGCGGAAGAAAGCGATCTGATCATCTGCATAGGTAGCAGTCTTAAAATATTACGACGATATGCTTGTTTGTGGCCTAAAAACAAGAAAAAACTCAGATTGGTCATCGTCAATTTGCAATGGACACCGAAAGATTCTCAAGCAACAATCAAAATCAATGGAAAATGTGATCAAGTCATGAAAGAATTAATGCCTTTATTAAATATTCCGGTCAATTCTTATGAAAGGTAAATATACTTTTTGTGGATTTAAATTCTATGTATTGAAATGTTTTTTTGCCTTCATACAGAACCGGAGATTTTGTTTTAGGTTCTAGTTTCCCTCTGAAACAAGAAGAGGAGGAAACGTGTAATAGAGTGAAACTGGAGCAATTATTCAAGAATCAATTTGATTATGAAAAAATCACCATGACACCTGCTTGGTTTGGCAAAGGTTTCAGGAAAGGTTTAAAGAAAAAGTAGAAACAAATTTGCTTCGAAAATCATGTAACTTAATTGTTGTGTTTTTATTTAATTCAAATAATAATTATCATGAATAAATTTCACTTTTTAAGTTTATCCAATCTATTCTCGAAATCTTTTACAATCTTGGTGATATTCTGAGTTTTCTCAAATAATTCTCTAAGATTTTTCAAATTTTCATTGTTACTATCCAAAGAAATTTTGATTTCTTCTTGAATATTTTCCATTGAATTTAGGGTGTTAGAGAATTTTGAAGCTAAGTGACAAAAGAGAAATTAGAGTATGATTTTGAAAAAAAGAATCAATAAATATTTACCTTGATTTTGCAATTCATTCAAAACCTGAACCCTTTCCAAAATGTTCGGTATCAAAGATCGGTTTTGATCTATTTTAACATAATGATTATAAATTTCATTCAGTTTTTCTTCTTTATCTAATTCAGTCAATGAAGATTTCTTATCGGATACTTGGTTGAGTTTTTCTAAAATCAAATGTAATCTTGCGTCGATACGATCCAATGATGAACTATCTAGTTGAACGATTTTATTGCTCAAATTGATCACAATATTCATAATAGATTTTTCTTTAAAATGATTGTTCAGCAATGAACTGGTAGCATCTTTTGCTTCGTTGTTCAATCCCAGAGTTGTTTCAATCTTTTTTAATCTTTGTTCCAAGCCATTCAATCTTGCCAGTTCTATAACCTCTTCTTTGTCGGGCTTGCTGTACAACTCATAAACAAGATTTGGATTTTTCGGTTCAGATTTGGCAAGATCTTTGATTAGATGAGAGGAATCAAGCTTTTTGAAGCAAATGTCATCTAAATTATTTAAGCTTAATAATAAATTTTCAATCTC
>JAOZJS010000174.1:0-68421 GCA_025882695.1 Amerodectes protonotaria | reverse complement strand
GCCGCAGCTTAAACGTTGTGTGTTTTATATATTTTTCTTCTTGATCTTCTTCCCATTCATTCTCAGAATCCTGCGTGTGTGTGTGTGTGCTTGAATTTGGCCAGCCGTATTGGTTTATTGGTGTTGACGTTATCCGCTAATCTCTTTGACAACCAACCATCAACCGTGGATCTTGGTGGTGGTGGTGGTGGTGGTGGCTTTTGGTAAAGGGGGATTCGACCTGTATCCGATTATGATTTGGCCAGGGGCCTTGATGTTCGAGTCGGGCGAAAATTTTGGCCAAACTCGAATTCTAACGGAACTTCATCATCATGAAAGTCACCAGTATGATGATGATGATAATGAGGACAATGTAGAATGATTTTGATTGTGGTGTGGTGGTATCCTCGTATGCCCTGCGAACGAATACGAACGAATTTTATGCTCGAACAAATTTGCTAAATTTAGAATTATTTTCGTTCTTTTTTTTTGATTGTTCTGGTTCTGGGCTTCCACAAGTTTTTCGAGGTTTTCGTCAACCGAATGCCGAAGAGGCAGCAAAACTCGGTGTTGTGCTTTTTTGTGTTCTATTTATAGTCAAAAAGACAGAAAGCTTTTGTTTTTGGTGGTTTTATAAAATGAAAATGAGAAAAATAATAATAATAATAATGGCGGATGTACCCTAACCATCAGCCATTTCTGGTTTCAATTTGTGCCCACCAGTTCCAACCAAAAGCCAAATGAGGTGGAAATAGAAAATTCGAATCTGAAAATTTGAAAAAAGAAAATGCCGCGCCATAATGTGAGAACGCTCCATGAAAAACCACCACACGACCATAATCTCCGGCCTCGTCTCTAAATTGTTATGGTCGTTGTCGTTGTCGTCGAATAAATCGATCCATTTATAGGAATATCCCTCGCTTCCCGAAAGTGCTTTTTACTCTTTTTTTTCTATCTGGCTGATCAGCAGAATCAACCATGGCCTCTCTAGGTTGTTGGGTTCAGGCAAACAACAAACGAACAAACGAAAATTCATTTAGGCCATTCGAGCGTTCGGGGTTTTGAGCAAAGTGAAAAAGACGAAGAAGAAGAAGAAGAAAAACAACAAGAACACAATGCAAGCATGCATCGAGCCATATTTGGTAACTTTACCATCAACTTTTTTCCCCTCCATGAAACTTGGAGTTGGAGAGCGGGAGCGAAAAAGAGAGAGAAAGATGCGAACTAATTGATGATGATGATGGACACAGACATACCGAAAACTGACAACAAACTAGGCAAACAAACAAGCGGCAAGCAAGCAAGTTGTCAATTGAACAAACTGCTCGAAACACACAAAAAAAATCGAAGAATTTTAATGCAAAGATGTGGTCCTCTTCACCGTTGGTTCAAATCGGAAAAACGAACAAGCGTACAATGGTACGAGCAAACCTTTCCGATCAATCAAACTACGGATCGATCGATTGATTGGTGGTCGACCTCTGCCTCTGTCTGTCTGGCCAAGAATGAAAAAACATATATCGTCCTGTTTCTGATTCTGATTAATAGTGATTGATTAGTGATTATCCTGAATCCGAGGATCGAGTGATTATCCTCGATTGGTGGTCCAGTTGATCTCCAACAACCGTTGGTGGCTATAATCGCTTTCAATCTATATTTATACGACGCTCGCGATTAACTTCGCCGCGAGTACCTTGATCGTTGTGAGAGAAACACACACCACACACACGCTGGACATATTTGGACATGTTTGGGTGCAGCTTTAGCTTTAGCTTTTTCCGATTGTGTGCCATGATGCAATTTGCTAAATTTGACCTAGCCGATTTCAGTTTATTTTTTTTTTCTTCAACACCAATTTCATTCACACTTGACAATGTTTGTGGACATTTCTCCGAATGAGCATCAACATCAACATCAATCGAAGACCGGCCAAAGTTTCACGCTGATTCGTTCCGATGTAATCGGATCTAGTACATCGCCAACATTCGGATTCTGGTTCCTCCGGGTCAACATGATTATCATTGTTGTTGAAGATAAGATTCATTTTTCTTCGGGGTAATTAAATTAAGAACATCAAGACAGCACCACGAGCATTCGAGCAGCGGCTTGAAAAATCATCATCATCTTCCTCCCTAGCTGTTCTGTTTGTTCTGTAATCCAAGTTGTTTGGAATTCTCTGGTGCAACGCGGAAAAAATGAATCTCTTCCACTTTGGTAGTTGTTCACAGAATCCAAAGCAATCTGAGCCATTCAAGGAACCAACAACAACACTATCAACAACAGCACAGGGGCGTTCAACTTGTCACAATCGTTTAAATGGTGGATTCATTATTTCGGGAAGCAGCGACACAATGCAGCGCACGACACACGCCTGCAATACCATTTTCGGATCCAACCAAATGCACCCGCTCGGGCACCATGCATGGATGGGATGGATGTGGGGAAAATTAAGATGAAATATCTCTAATCGATTATGAAATACATGTTTTTTTTTCGTTGGGAAATGTTAAAACTGCTAATGGGCGCCATTTAAGAGATTGCTTGTTTCGAGAATCGATCCTAGGCTTGTGGGATTCTATGGGCTGTTCCCAAACAACATCGATTAATAATTATTATTCGGACCACGACAACGATGACAACAAGAATCTGAACAAGACACAAAATGAACCAACAATTTATTTATAGCTTGCTAGCTTGATTCTGGCGCGAATTTCTGGAATTATATAATTTGAATTCAACCGAAAAAAAAATTAACAAAGTTTGTAACTATTCTGTACAACAAGGGGGCACTTTGGTGCAGGGAATTGATTAATTCATTGTAGATCTTCGAAGAATGCCGAATCACGATTGGTTCGATAATTAGATGAATTAATATTATTCGATGATGACCGATATTGGTGTTGTTGTTGTCGGGCCTGGGTTTTCGAAATGAATTTCAATCGTTGTTTCATATTCAGGAATTGTTTTTTCATACGAAAAAATCTTTCATCTTTCAATTCGAAATCCTTGTTGAAGATTATCTCCGATAATGTTTCATAATCAATGAAATTATCGTTGCTACGAGCTTGGTGGTGGTGGTGCGTCCGACCAAAGTTGTTCTGTTCCCGGAAACCATCTTCGTCCAGATTTTCACTGCTGTTATTATTATTATTATTGTTGTTGTTGTTGAATGTATCCTCATCGAAATGCACATCGTTCAGGTCCCATTCCAAGCTGGGCAATGTGATTTCACCTTCGGACATACGGCGATTGCTTGGCTGTGGTAGGCTTGCAAGCGATATTGATTGAGAACCATCACCATTACCGTTGTTGAACCATTTGATTTCATTACAAGAATCGTTGACGTACATTTTGATCTGGGCCACCTCTTCCAACATGTTGTCCAATTTGTCCAATGTGCCTGCACCGATCGAATTCAGTGGAGATAGATTCAACGAGGAGAAATCCGTGGAATCATTTTGTGTATCGTCAAAAGTGTTCACCACCAATTGATTCCTAATGGAATTTGATTGACATTGATAATATTGATTAAAAACATTATTAGTGGTATTGGATTGACTGAAACTTTGTCGCGTTGTAGTCTTTGACGATGAAGAAGAAGAAGATGATGATGATGATGATGAGGGGTGTTCCGATGTCTCGATGGTTGGTGTACTGGATGATGCAAAAACGGAGATTATGGTCATCAAACCATTCTGAATGATTTCTTTAGCCGAAGAGAATATGGACGAGATCAATCGAGGATTGTTGCTTGAAAAACTCCAATAGATGACCGATCCACAGCAAATTAATACGAATGCTTTAGGAAAAGCGACTGTTTGAAGGGAAAGCAAACGAAATCAGAACCCGTGCTTAAGCTAGAATTTCCGGATTATGGCAAACCTTTGTCAAGAATCGAACCACAAACACTGTGACCACAATTAGGGCATGAAATGGCGGTTCTTGGCAATGAAAATTGAAATGAGAATACTTCCAAACCTTTGCTATCAACCATCGTGAACAACGTCGTTTTTTGAGCAATTTAACGCGGATAACATTTTATTGTGCTTCGAGGATTATAAAATCAAACAAAAAACGCAAACAAACTCCAACCAACCATTAGCAACCTAAATGGTTGGAGGATGCATGACAATGATGGTTGAGCTACTGGTTGTTGCCTAACTCAACTACCACTGTCGCATGATGATGATGATGTGATGTTTGTCGCAAGTGTGTATGTGGTTGCATTTTACGTCGGGTGACATTCCATTCTTTTCCAATATATGATTCCATAGTTGCTTTATGCAAAGAATTGCCAGTCATGGGCACAGGTTGAAACCTACAAAAATCAGCCAACCGAATGATAATTATCGAAGATCTCAACCTCAACAGGAATTATGGTGGAAACCATAGAAATTGTATTTATTCATCCAACCAAAACCCTGGAAATATTGTTGTTGTACAGCTACCACATCACACACGCACACACTCAATTAGAGCACCAAGACCACTGGATTGCTCATTCCATTGTTATCCGAATGTTCCCAAAATAAAAAACAACAATGAATGTCAACGGAATTCTTTGGATCGGTTCCAGAGACACAGCTGCCATCTGTTGATGCTACAAGGAATTAAAATGCGATTTTCTCGAAATTCTGCAACGATTTAATTTTATTTACAACAAATCAAAAGCGTTTTTTTCAACAATTTTGTTCTGGTTCTTCTTCTGGGGCCGCCGTTTCCAGTTTTTCCTTGTATCTTCGTATCGTATTCGTCCAAGTTTCATATTTGTATATCATTATGTTCAAAGCACGAACAACCATATCTATGGGATCCAGGATTCCATAAGATTCTACCGTGAATATCTGATGATCACGATAGTATTTCACCTGGACATGTTTGGCCACATTTTCGAAATTTTTAAAGCTCCGTGTTTGACGATCCAAACGTTCATTTACCACCACCGGAATGATACGACCACTTGGATCCGGATGAATTAGGATCACTCCGGGCGGAAATGAAGATACGATTCGTAATGCGGTTTCCGGTGAAATGTTTGGAACATCGATTAAAGAGATTTTCGAATGAAAATGATAACAAGCAAACCCTGGAGAGAATTTTATATGTTTCAAACCCTGTCCTTTGATACAATGCAAACGACAAGAGATTTCCTGATTGTTCTTCAGGCAAACGATCGGAATGTTCGGAAACAATGGCTCAATTTTGGGTAGTAAATGTTGTCGCGTTCCGATTGGCTCCCAAATAATATCTTTGGAATACACTTTTATCGTATTCGGTTGGGAATTTTTGACATTCAAATTCAACACGATACAATTATCCGAGTTTAGCTGCAATTCATCATCAACTTTTGGGGCAAATTTAAAATCATTTGGATCCGCTTTGATCGGAATCAAAGCTAAACGCTGAGCAATATAATCACAATTGAAAAGGCTGGTGTTTTTTTGAAAATAAACATCTTCAATGGCCATGGTGGGAACTTCTTGCAAAATGGTCTGCCGAAGTGCATTGACCAGGGCCGGTTTCAAACCGATTATATCGAAATTCATCTCATTCGCTTCGATCGATGCTACTCGAACGGACAACACTTTTAATGTTTGTTCGCATGTTAGAACATCCGGATAACGATAAACATAATCAAGAAATTGCTGAAGATTTTGCATTTTGGTTCGAAGTTGTTCACCAATTAAAAAATGCACATTTTTTGGTCACGTGGATTCTCTTTAATATCGATAGTATCGATTCAATTGACATTTCCATTGAGTTTTTTTTACAAAAGATTGAATACCAACAAAATCAGGGCCAATTTGAGCTTGACAATCATGATGAAAAGAAAATTAAGAAATTTAGATTTTATCAGTAATCAGCAGATTTGAATGTATCCTCATCTGTTGTGCTGAAGATATGTCCTTCGTCCGCCAGAAATTGAATGGCATTATCAATAACGCTGGCACTAACACCGGACATATAACCTCGGATATCAGCACGTTTAAGACCAACAGGAGAATCCCGACCATATTTGTTAAGAATGTTCAAAACTGAACGCTGAATTTCGCTGAATCCGGTCATGGTTCTTGATGCAGTGGTATCAAAATCGGCATTGGTGTGATGGCTTTTTCCGTGTAAAGAAACATCGCCACCTTTTGAATTTAAAGTTTCATTCATTCGAAATTCTAAAAACAGCGAATCTTGAATGGTTTCAAGAAAATGGCAATAAACTTCGTTCGGATCATTGATTGGCTGGACACGATAGGCAACAATAAATGGTTTACTATCATCGTAACGTACTTGACCAACAACCTTAACATATGTTCGTTCCATGATTGTGGGAGGAACGGCAACATTGCCTGTGCCTGATAAAAAAAATCAAATATTTTTTGAGGTCATTAATCTTGTTGTTGAAAATTCGAAAACTCACCATCAGGATCATTTTTCCAAAGTTGCACATCAATCGGTCCACCAATCGTATAATCATCAATAGAGTAGATATTTTTGGTGGTCAATTCTTCAACACTGAGCACCACACCAATGGCAACGATCGAGTGAACATTCTGCCGGTAAATCACCAGATTATGTTCTTTATTGGACAATTTTGCAATCTGTGACAATGTTACATGAACCAAATTTTGTTTGGTGGTATTCTCTCCAACATTGCCAGCATTTTGATTGGAAGTTTTTTGAAGTCCACCTTCAATTTCATATTCACCGAAATTATTGAAATCTTCATCCATTGTAAGGTGCTGCAGAAAAGAACAAGAAGAAAGTTCGACTCAAATTTTATGCTGCGTTTTGGCCGTGTGTGTGTTTGACAACAATCGCGGGAAACCGTCAGGATCATCGCTATACAATCGAAAACATCGATTGTTATTTTTTGAATCGTTCATCACCTTTAAAAGACAATCCCACATTTTCAGTTGCAATGCAACCAGCGTGTGATTGCAACCATGCATCAGCCATCCTCAAAGATCATTGACATTGCAAACACAAGCAACATTGAACGGACATCATCCACAAATAATAAAAAAAAATTGGATTTAAGATTCCGTTTGTTTTGAAACAAAATATTCTTACCAAGTCCGAAGAACAGTCCTTCATCATCAAACTGGCATCGCAGAAAAAAATAATTCTCTTCAAGCATTAACCTTGAACCTGGCGGGCGCGCGTCGTGTTCATTGAACCAGGTCAAACAAACAAACGAAAAAAAAATTAAGGTTAACTAACAGAGCATCGGATGATCACACGATTTTTTTTGTGGAACGGTAACCCCTGGTGACCACCACATTGATACAACGTGCAAATTTTTTTTCATTTTTTCCCGGTTACATAAACCATCATTAGCCAAAATCAAACAATTCAAATCAAGGTGTGGTCGGCTTCATGATAATAATAAAAAAAATTTATTTTCAAAAAAAATGAAAATAAAAAATCGTCCATCTCCATCGTCCTTCGTTCATAAACATCGACAAATCCCATTGGTCGATTCTTAAAATTCCAATTGGAAGGAATTTTTAAGAATTGCTTCCATTTCGAATCGCTTAACCCTTTTGGATGATTTCTGATTTATTTTTTTTGTCTCGTTCTTTCTAATCGCAATCGTGGCCGCCGCCGCAGCCATTCAATAAAATTTTTGGATATATTGATGAAACAAAAAAAACATAACCAAGAGGTACAAGAAACTCAACAAAGAAGAAGCTGAAGAAAAGAATAGAAAAAAAAGAAAATTATTCGTAGCAGTGTTAAGCACCCGCCATCTCATCATCATCGCAGAGGGACGAAAAAACCCCAGCATAACAACGACGACAGCAGCAGCAGCAACAACAAAGACAACAACATCAACAACAACCGCCGTATTTTAATGTGAAACAACATATTAATGCTACTACTACCAACAACACCAACACCACCAGAAACCATCTCTTCGTCTTTTTCATTCATTTTTCTGTCTCTCTCCCTCTCTCTGTGCCTTGCAACCATCGGTTTTTTACATTTTATTGTGTGTGTGTGAGTGTGTATTTGTGATTCGTTTTTTTTTTCTCGTTTCGGTTTTCGTATCATTTAGTATTGTGTGTGTGTTGTTCTCTCTCTCCCGATTATTGTCTCAAACTCTTGGTGTGCGTGTGTGTGTGTGTGAGCTCTTTCAACAACAAGAGCAACTCACGTTCAATGTGTAATGTGGAATGAACAATTTCTTTGTTGTTCATCTCTCTTTCGCTATCCATTCATTTTGGTGAGCTCTTTCAACTACCCTCCCTGACCAAAAAGAAGAATAAGACACACACACACACGCAAGACGTCAAGAGTGAAAGAGAAAAGAATTCATCATCATCATCACCACCACCGAATCATTTCATCTTTTTCTTGAAGAAATTTTTTCAAATAATCACCAAAAAAAAATCCTCAAAATGATACCAAGAACCGACGTTTCAACAGAGTTACATCAGTGGATTTAATTGTGGCGCCCTTTTTTTCGTCCATCCATCTTGTGTTTTTCGATTGATTTTGGCTTTAAATCCATTCATTCGAAATGAGTGGATTCGAACGTTTTGTGACAACACAACCAAATCCTCATCAACCATGGATGCCGGTCCGACAAATAATCAACCAAATCATCACATATCCTCACTAATTAAAACCTGATAATACAAGTGACACTACTTTAAACTGTTTGTTGCAAACCAAAAACATTGACGAATCATTTCGATTTTGATTTGCTTGTGTGTGTGTGTACTCCTGTGTTTTTGTCTAAACTTGTGTTTAATGTGCCAGTAATCAACTTCCGTGCAGCAAAACAACATCAACTGAAATCATCATTGAAAATTCTGCGACATAAATCATTCCCAAAGGTATGTTGCCATTTTCGTGAGAAAGCAATCTCTATGGAAGTTGATAATTTTCACCCAAAAAAACTGTGCATAGTCTTTTTTTTAATGTGAAAGGGAATAGTTGAATTAGAATGATTTTCATAATTCAGAAACTATTCAGGTTGTGTTCCTCTCTCCCCAGTTTGGGTGTTTCTGAGTATGTGCTTGATACACGCTCCATAACCATTCTCTATATCTACAAATCAGAATATGTGAGTGTAAAGGATATGGGAATGATACAGCGTGTATGTGTGTGTGTGGAAGCTAGACAAAGGGAAATCCCAAACAAAAATCGATCGCGTTGGCGATATAAAATATCTGTTTTTCCAATATCCCAAAATCGTTCCAGAACACGATGAAAACATTTGATTGTTTGCCAAAGTGCGATTCTTCTTTGGGACAATCAAAATACATTTTATTTTGGCTGGCAAAATTTTAAAAACCAACAACAAAATCGCCTATAGCCACCCAAGCAAGTCTTGTTTGTTGTTGTTATCGCAATAGTTTTTTGAAATTTTGCCCGGGAAATGCTACGATGATTATGGATGTCTTCCTTGATTTGAATATCCAACGATTTTTATCGTAATAGTTGTCTTCCAATGGCATTTTCAAAGGATAATCACCATCAAAATCATGCTTTATAATCACCATCGTCGATTTTGACGTTGTTGATGTGTTTGATTTTTACACGTGACCATCCTTCAGTCAGTTTGTTGAACTTGATTCTTTCAATATTTGTTTCCAATTAAACCTGAAATTGTTGAAACATTTTGAATATATCTTGGGAGACACAAAATAGATCGTTTGGCGAGCATTTAAATGATGTTATTCATAGAATCGCAAGGATTTTATTGTCGCTGCTGTCCTCGATGATCTTCATCTTTATCTCTTTTATTATTGTGGCACATCCAGATTTATTTCAGTTGATGATGTGATCAATAATGCTTGGGATGTTGGTCGAATGATGGTGCTGGTTCTGTGATGCAGTCCTGCTGCCTTTTCTCTGGTATTTTTTTTCGTGTGTGTGTGTTTTTGGTTGTTGTTCTTATTCTTCTATCAAACATCTTTTTTTCTGATGATTTTTCCTCTATTCTTCCCATCGAGAGACCCTTACCACCACACCGCCATAACATTTCGATATCATACGTGTGTGTGTGTCTGTGTGAACACAAAAAAAGTCGTAATCCGGTTTTCTTATTATAAAGTCTAAATGTGTTGTTTGTGTGTGTATGTTTCATTCCATATTATGTTGATGAAGATGATTATATATTGTGTGTGTGTGTGTGTTTGTATCTATGTATGTAAGTGTCTTGTTAGTTTTATATTCGCCAGTATTTTGGTGGTGTGTGTGTGTTCAGAGCATTTCTTTTGAGTTTCTTCTCTCCCTCTCTTCTGTCTAAATATGAGAAACGAGATAGATGAGATGATGATGATGATGGTGATGCTGATGGCCAAAAAATCAAAAAAAAAATACTCTGACATGCGTGTGTTTCAATCGGTGTCTATGTGTGTGTCGTTTCTTTTATTTTTTTCCTTTTATTCCATTCTGTCAGAGCTTGGGAGAGAAAGAAAAGAAAAGAAACTGGCGTTCTCTTTTTTTCCCGCTCCCTCTCCCAAGCTCTATCCTCGTCGAATAAACATTTCACATTCAAGAAATCAGTGTGTGTGTGTGTGTGTGTATTGAAACTTTTACAATAAAATAATCACAACACACACCACAACCCAACAAAACTTTCCTTTTTTCCATTTCAGCATCTTGGCCAGTGTCCCTGTTTTGGACTGCCGCCCCAGAAAAAAACATCATACCATCTGGCATTTTGTTTGTGTGTGTGTCATAATTGTTGTTGTTGTTGTTGTTTTGAAATAACTTGACCACTAGAAATTTTCAAATTCTTAACATTCTCTCATCAACTTTTGCTCACCTGGTCCATTCCGAACAATTAAGGTGATTCTTAAATCAAGCGAAACCTCGATTCATCACACAATGCTAAATCTGGCCACATTGATCGATATGTTTGTAAGTTGGTGTAAGTGTGCGTGTGTAAGTGTTCATCAGTGTGGCTTCAATTTTATTTTTTTTGCACTTTTTCTAGGATTATTAATGGTGAGGATGAGGATGATATAATGTTTGTTGCTCTTGTTGTTTGGTTTGTTGGCGTCGTCATTCATGTTTATATGTGTGTGTGGTTGTTGTGTGTATATGCGAATATTGTCCGTAAGCTGTTTGAGATTGTGGCAATGGGAAGAGGATGATGCTGATGATGGTAGTGGTGAATTGAATTGAATGATTGCCTACCTTTTCAGTACAACAAAATATCAAAATAAAAGAAATAACAATGTTTCACTAAAATTATATATTTTCAACAATATATGACTCATCTAACTGATATATAGTTGCAGCATGTTTGCTGGTCCGAATCGCAGTGCATGATACATTTAAGAAATTCTTGGTGCGTTTTTAATTGAAACTGTTGTTCATCTTTACATTAGAAACTAATAATCTCCATCATTTCATTTTAGACAATCATCGACCGCACGTTTTTCCCAGACTGCACAAAACTCAACCACCAACCAAACTGAAACAGGTAAGTGTAATTGTGTGCTGTGTTCCCAATTCCTTTTTGCTCAATAATAGAGGAACTTTTTGCTAAAAATTTTTTTTGGAGATTCTGATGGAATATCCCAACGAAAAAAAAGCAAAATCATACTAACCATCTGTTTCTTTTATTCTCTTCTCTTTCTCTTCCTCTGTCAATCTATCCGATCTATCTTTTTTTTGTAGTCTTTTAATGATTATCCCACCCCTCCCCAAAAAAATTTTCCTCGTATCCCAAAAAAGCTTAAAAAACCCTAAAAACCCTAAATAATGAGCGAAATTCCCTAAAGTTTAGTGTCTCTTTTTCAAAATCAAACACAAATTGCTTCGTTCAAAAACATTAAAACCAAAATTTTTCAAATTCTATTTATTTCCAAGTGAGTGCAAAATGATGTATAGAGCAAAATGTTTTCTAGTTTTTTGTGGTTGTTCTTTTTTTAGATAAAAGTTCGATTCGATTGATTTTTATATGGTTTTATTTTTTTTCGTTATTCAGTGTTAAGCCAAGAATCGGACCAAATTGGTACTGCATCATTGTCAGCATCTGCCAATGTGACTGATAGTGAAACAACGACCAACAACAAAAACAAAAATCCGGCCAGTACTGAAGATAAATTGCCGAATCACAATTCACAATCAACCAATGAAAATAAAAAACGTTCGACCAACCACAGGAATCTAGTCACGAGAAAAACGACCAATGCATTAGCCAATAATATAGAAGAGCCAATAGTAATCGATAAATCACCTCAATCACTACCATCCTCTTCTTCCCAACTTAATCACCACCAAAATCACCGGGAACCACCTTTCAAAAGAAGTATACTTTATGAGCATCTTCTAAAAGAACTATCTCCATCTAAAAAATCCGCCACCGTTCCATCAGATCTGACCGATTTGTCGACAAAGTATGATTTTTTTGTGTGACCTGATTAATTTGTTGTAATTGTCGTTTTTATCTTAATTGTGTAATAGGCCCTTGCAAAATGATTCCAACATTGATTTAGATGAATCCTGCACAGATATTACTGACGAAAAATTCCCTAAAAAATTACCAATTAATGAATCACCATTGGAAAATCATCAACAATTGAACCATCAAAATTCATCAAAATCGGTTGTTTTTGGTTTGATTGGTGATGAACGAGACAACGCCGATGAAAATAACGAAAGCAGCCAGATAATGAATCTTTCAACCAAAACTTCGACGCCTATTTCACTGACCACATCATCCTCCAATGATGATGAGACTTCCATTCCGTTGAATCTTTGTGTTAAAAAAGGAAACACCTTGAATAATGTATCTTCAACATCCAAACCTGAAGCTTTCATCAATAGCAATAAAACAACAGATTCTCAAACACTGAATTTAGTCAAAAATCTAGCCAAATCTCAACAGAATCAAGTACAAATAAATAATCTATTGATACCGCCACCGCAGCCACAGCAAAAGAAGCGTGGTAGAAAACCGAAATCCTTGTTGAACTATGGCGATCATTTGGTTACGCCTGAAATTCAAGCCAATTTATTGGCAGCAGCTGCCGCCGTCACAACCAATCAGCCACGAAAACGTGGAAGACCGCCGACATTATCACCACCGCACAGCAGCACCAATAATAGCAGTAATAATACAGCCACCATAAATCCGAATTCGTCCAACAGTGCCTATAAAAATTATCCTTTTAATTTTTTCAATACTTCCACTGATCTAATGTCCACATGGCCCGGACTGAATGCATTGACAATGGCAGCAATGGCTGCGGCTGCTGCTTCCGGTACTAATCCATGGAACAATCAGAACACATTGAATTTTCTCCAAAAGCTGCAAAACTCGAAAGATTTAAATCATTTGAATCTGTTGAACGCCAATATTTTGAATAATTGGAAAAATCAGACAGTAGACGGAGCAGCAACCAATGAATTTGTGAACAAAAGCACATCAAAACATAATTCAAATGCCCATCAAAAAGATGATAATGCTCAAATTTTGTTACCTGCATTTTCTTCCAAAAACAACGATTCCACTAGCACGTCCAGCTCTGTTGGTAAAAGTTCGTTTGCTCATAAACCCAATCCAAGCGAAAAGCAATTACGGATCCCTTTGAATCACGGGTAAAATATTTGACAGTTACGAAAAGATTCGTTTTTACTATGGCTAATCTCTTTCATTTTTTCAGTTTCAAAAGGTTTACTTCTATTTCCGGTTTTTCCAAATTGGGCACAATAGAAGGCGATGTTATTTATGTTGGACCGTGTGGGAAAAAAATTAAAAATCATTCAGATTTAATAAAGGTGAATGCCGAATGATGATGATCTTGGCTTTTGTGCTAATGTTTAATCTTTTTTCCTAAGTATTTGACGAAAAACGACTTGATTAATCTAACAAGGGATAATTTTAGTTTTGACCCCAATGTAATTGTTGGTCAATTCATACAAAATGTTTCACAATTGGGAGCAGATGTAAGATTTAATCGTTTTGCCCATAGATTTAGTAATATCTTGAAATTTTTGTATAGGTAACGCTAAGCGAGAATCAAATGAGAGTTCAATTGGAAGAAATAAGCAAGATAAGAAATTTAGACCTATCACCCAGCATAACAGTGCAACCCACGCCGACCAATAATCACGTTGTTCCAGAGAAAAAGAAAAGAGTTCGTGATAGTGGTGGCACAAGAAATGTGTATGATTCCATCAAAAATTACAAGAACAAAGTTGTTCACAATGATCACAAAAATGATCTTGAACCATCGGTTACGATCACAATTCAGAATGCAGCTCCGGTTAGGGGGACCAAACGCAAATCTGCGGAAAAACATGAGTCGGCCAAAAATGAAAAATTGCTCAAAAAGCAACAAGAAGAGGTATTAAATGTTTGATTCAACTAGTTGGACTATTTTCCATTTTTTTCGATATCTTTTCAGGAGCGCAGACAAAAAGAACTGAAAGAAAAAGAGGAAGAAGAAGAACGCAAAGTATGTGCGATCGATCAGTATGCGAGGCCATTGACATTATTGATTTGACTATATTTTTTGTTTGTTTGTCGCAGATGAAAGAAGCTCAAGAAAAGCAGTTGGAGCTTCAAAAACAAGAAGAACTGAAATTGCTTGCAGAGATTGAAAATGAAAGAGTTAATCAACATCAAATGTTCATACATGCGCTCAAAGAATTGAAAACATCAGAAGATAGGGACACTAAAAAAGAGGAGATAAACCAAGAAAAGACCGCTTTGCAAGAACGTAAATTATTGAAAAGAGTGCTGGAGGTTGAATTGATGAAAGAATTGAAAAAACCGGTGGAAGACATGATGCTGAAAGATCATAAAAACTTACCTACATTCAATCGCATTCCTGGTTTGAAATTGACAGGAAAAGCTTTTTCCGATATGATGATGGTGTACGAGTTTCTGTACAATTTTGGCGAAACCATTGGTTTCGATGTTGGCAGTCTGCCCACTTTGAATGGATTGATGATGGCCTTGTTAAATCTGGATCATGATGCAGAAGATGAATTGATGTCCATCGTGAATCACTTGGTGGTTTGTGCGATCGAAGATCCTGGTATGCCAAACAACATGACCACATTGATGGGACAAAAATTAAAAGATGCCACTGTAACTGAACATAATATCACGGAGATTCTGCGATCATATTTTCTGGCATTTAGCAATGCTGTTAGAGAAGAGGATGAACCGAAACGAATTGAATGTCAAATATACGATCGTTTATGTAGTGGCATACCGTTTCTAGCATTGAATGCAGTTCACAAATTAGAAATATTGGTCTTCCTTTGTAATGAATTATTGTGTAATCAAGCGATTGTGAAACAAATCGACGATAGTATAGAAAGTGTTTCGGTTTTCAAAAAAGATAAATGGGGAATTGAAAATGATATCAGAAAACTACGAATCGTGAAAATGAGACGCGAAAGAATCATTGAGGAAGAGAATGCTAAAAAGCAACTTTTGCAAGAAAAGAAAGAAAATGCTACCACGAAAGATTCGGAGAGTGGGGAGAATGCCCCGGAAAATGCCAACACCACCGAAACAAGTGATAATGAAGAGAACACCACCAACAATAGCTTACAGTTGAGTAATTCTTTGAATTCTAGCGCCAATATTCTCGAATTCGATGATGATGTTAGCCTGACCAATGAAGAGATTGATAAAAAGATTGAAAAACTCAACAAACAATGTAATCAGATGAACAATAAGATGCATAAAGCCTTGAATGCATATAGAGTGTTTCCATTGGGTCAGGATAGATATCGTCGAACCTATTGGGTATTGCCTAATTGCGGTGGGGTCTTTGTCGAAGGAATGGAATCCAGTGAACCTGAAGAAATGATCAATAATATTTGGACAGAAGAAGAGTTGGAAATGGAAAATGCGCTCAAGTTGGAATTTGATGTGAGTGTCAAGGATGAACTGGAAAAATTGAATGACCAAGGTGAAAATGTAAAAGATGAAATCATCAAAGAGGAGAAACCATTCGACGAACAAACGGAAGAAGAGAACAAAGTTGAAGAAGACGAAAAAACTGAGGAAGACAGTAAGATGGAAGAAGATGCTAAAACTGAAGAAGATGATAAAACGGTTGTTGAGATGAAGGAGGGGGAGGTGGAAAACCAAACAGAGAACCAAAGCATCGAAGCGAAAAAAGAGGAAGGGATTGAAGAAGAGGAAAAAATGGAAGTTATAAAAGTGGAAAGCGGCGAAGATACAAAATGTGATGAAGAAGAGACACCTGAGGAAGATAAGAAAAAAGAGGAATTATCGGAATCTGATTTGAGCGAACCGAATGCTCAAACCGAAGAGGTGACTGTCGATGATGTGAGATGGTTCGATTTGGATCTAGATTTTGAGTGTGATGATGAAGAAGAAGAAGAAATCGAAAAGAAAAAAGATGAAGAAAAAGAAGTGGAAAATGTAAGCGATGCCCCCGACAAAGAAGCAACGGTGGAAAAAGATGAAGTAGAGAATAAAGAAGAAGAAAATGATAAAAATGATAAGGATAATGATAAAAAAGACGAAGATGCACCGATTCAAGATAGTCTCGATGATGCGAAGAAAGACGATGACCAACCCGATGGTGATCAACCAGATGAAAAGAACAATAACGATAATAATGAGAATTCATCTGAAGAGTTGGAAATCGTTGTGGAAAAATTCGAGCCAGTCACTGAAATGGAGCACTGTTTGACCACATTTTTGGATGCAGACACGTTGAATTGCTTGTTTAAATGTTCCAACAAGAATGTGGACATTGCTATACTCAAAGATTGTCTATTGCGAATATTGTCTTCGTTTCCCAAAAGTGCTTCCATTACTAAGTTTCCAAACAGCAGTGATGTTACCGAACTGGATATAATTGTTTGTCCAACATTACAGAAACGAATACAATTGTGGAAGGTGCTTCAATATGATATTCCGCGCAAGATTCCACGCGAGTATCAATTGGGATGGTGGCGTATCACCGATGCTGCTCAATTGAAATCCTTGATTGAATTGTTACATTCGAATGCGTTGCGTGAGAAGAATCTTCAAAAGCATTTGATTAAACATTTGCATTATTCAATGCTATCATGTAAGAACAATGCGGCTAATCTGGATGTCAATGATTATGATAGGGATGCATCGGAAGCGAGAGAATTTGGTGCTCCGACCCAGAATCGATGTCCGCATCGATCCTGTCATAGTAAAGGATATTGTCAAGAAGTTGCTTTGAGAAAAGATATTCAAGTGTTGGAATTGATCGAATCGTTCGAGGAAAAAATTCTTGCATGCAGTATGCAGATTAGAAATTGGAAACCATCCAATAAAATATCCAGTGTAGATTTCAAATCGAAGATCAATAAATTTAATAAAGAAAAGAAGAAAAGATCGAAGAATAATAGTGAGAATAATGATAGCAGCAATGATTCGATCCTCGAGAACGGTCTTTTGGTTATCAACACTGAGGATGATGAAGAGTATGATTTGTTGAGGACTCAAAAAGAGAGACTTTTGGAAATTGAACCAATCATCGAACGAAGATATTTGAAACCGCCGCTTGGTTACAAGAATAACCAGACAGTCATTTTGAATAATACGGCTGACAATGGCAACGACGATGATTATAATGAATATGCTGCGGATGAGAACGCAACCAATGGTATGATTCGGTGGAGAGATGCCGTTAGAGAAGCCAAATGTAGTTCACAAATCGCATTGGGATTGCATTTTCTGGAAAACTGCATAGCATGGGATAAATCCATTATGCGAGCGGTAAGTTGGAATTTTAGTTTTTTTAGTTTATTCGTCTGGACATTCATTGATTCACTTAACTTTTTGGCTTGCTTTGCTTCTTATCTAACTAACCTTGCACTAATAACCTTTGGCTTTGGCAATTAATTCTAACGAAACGCTTTTCAAATCTTTGCGGCAAACCAAATATGCGAAAATAACCTTAAATTAGAGTTGCCAATTTTGTGACTCGGGTGATAATGAGGCCGAGCTACTATTGTGCGACTTATGCGACAAGGGTTATCATATGTATTGTTTCAAGCCTAAAATGAATGATATTCCTACAGGCGATTGGTTTTGCTTTGATTGTCAAAATAAAGTAATTTTGATGATTTCAACTCACATCAATGATTGATTGTAATTTTTTTTCAATCCTTTCCATACCACCCAGAACACTCTCGACAAAGTGTGCATTGTGTGCGGTAAAAAAGGGAAACTTGTCAATTGTGACACTTGTGCTAAAGCCTATCACCCTAACTGTTCGGATCCACCAATCAACAAGTTTGTATTCTTGTGCTAGTTGCCAAAATGTTGACCAAAAACTTTGTTTCCGATTGTAGACAAACAAAAAATAGATGGTATTGTCATGTATGCGTGAGGAAAAACAAGAGGAATTCCGGAACCAAGTCATCTTCGAGTTCTTCCGCGAAAAAATCCAATGCATCTTCCAATGATGATAAGAATCTGGATACGTCCGCAGCTAGTTCCAGCATCAACAGCAATGCTAATACTAATAGTCATGCCAAAGAAAACAGTAAAAGAATATCGAACGGGCAAGCCAAAGAAAAACCGGAAAAGGAACGTGAAACAAAAAAAGAAAGAAAACCTAAAAAAGAAAAAGAGGAAAAAGAGAAGAAAGATAAAAAATCCACTGCTTCCAATTCTGATCAAAGCAATGGCAATGCAAGTGCCAGCATGATTAATAATAATAACGACAAAGAATCGACTAAAGCAGAAGAATCGGACAATCCCCTGAATGATGAATTGATTCTTTGTCGAAAAATCACTGAGGAAATTATAGAACATGAAACTAGTTGGCCATTTTTGGAGCCTGTCAATACTAAACATTTTCCAACTTATCGTAAGATCATCAAGAAACCGATTGATTTTACCACTATCAAAAATAAATTCCAAAATAACAGGTAAGTTTTTACCTTGAATGGCTGTAGAATATTCTATAATTGCATTTTTTTAGCTATAAAACCAAAGAAGAATTTGCCGCAGATATCCGGCTAATGTTTGACAATTGTGTTACATTCAATGAAGATGAATCTCCTGTTGGTCAAGCTGGTCATCTACTTAGAGCATTCTTTGAATCGCGTTGGAAAGAGTTTTTCAACACATCTCCTCTTTAAAAGACGACCTACGATGATTGCCCCCCCCCAACGAATGCGACAAACTGATGTGGTGGTCATGTTTGTCGAAATTTTTTTAGTGATATTTTTATGAGAGGTATCAACCCCCTAAACCACATACACACACACACACTTACATCAAACCTATGCACTATGTAAATTCAAACTTGATTCTTGTTTTTTTTCTCTGCCATCTTTTTGTTTCATAACCACCACCACCATTACATGCCGCTTTTTTCAACATTCCATTTTTTTCATTATACACTTTGTTTACTTGGTGTTACAAATTCTTGTTCCCGAGAATCTATAGCCTTTTTTTACTGTTTGTAAATTTTAATAAGCATACCTCAAGTAATTTATCTACTTTATAAACATTTTTTTTATAAGCAACACCCCCCACACACATTCGCACATAAGCACAATCTCACACGCATACTCATTTATCATTCAACGATTTTGAATTACGAAAATGACAGAATTTTTTTTTTGTTCTCAAATTCAATTACTACCACAATCGACCCGATTAATTGGCAGCGCGCATTTTTTTTCAAACAAAAAAAATTTGTAATTGATAGTTATCATTGTAATCATTGGTGTAACCAACCAACACACGTCTACAACCATCTCCATAATATGCTTTTGTCTACATTCTCATTTTTTTTATATGATCATCATTAATTCATAATCCATAATTGATTGATGTGTTTGACTCAAAAACCTCTTTTGTATTAATACACCCGACACACCCACATACTTATTGAGAGATGAGGAAAATGTACATCGATATTTGATAATTTTTACACAGAAGAAACATTCAAAAGATCTCAAATTCTTATTACTTTCTTAGACACACAACACACACACACACACACATAAAAAATTCTTGAAGATAAGAAGATTGCTTGTATTTTTGTATTGATACTTACTTAATTAATTTTTTTTCGAAATTGACGATGATAACAATTAATATAATTAAAGGTCAGATTTTTTTTTCGTAAATACCGACCGGACTTTGTCGCGATGCGGAAACAGAATTTTGGTCACGTGGTACGGCCTCGCCGAACCGAAAAATTCCTGCGCGCGCGCACCCTTAACTGCTGCAACACATGGAAAAATCACAACTCATTTTGGGCTAGCGCACACACATGCACACATGTTCGGGAATACTGAATATTCAAGATTTTGCTTAAAAATTTACCAAAATTTAGGCGAATTTTGAGTGTTAAAACTCAAAATATTTCCATAATGTCTTCCAGAATATTATTAGCCGAAAGTATTGTTTCGGATCAGAAACAACCGGTGATTCGTGCCAATGAAAGTGTCATCAAAAATTCGTATGAAAAATTTCTGAAAGAATCTTCCACCGATCTTGGCCAGAATATTCTAATTCGTTCCGAGTGTGATACATTGGACTATAGGGTTGTCCAGCTTAAGAATGGCATCAAAATCATGCTAATATCGGATCCAACATACAAACAATTATCAGGATCCCAGGATTCGGAACGTAGTAGTGATTCTGAACAAGATGAAACAATGTCTGATAGTTCGGATTCTTCTTCTGATTCTTCCAAAGTTTGTATATTTTGTTTGCTACCCAGATTGTGTTCAGTTTTTACTTACAAATTTCATTAATGCAGTGTAATAAAAAGATAGCGGCCATTTCTGTTGGTGTACGAGTTGGTTCCATGCAAGATCCTAAACAAATTCAAGGTATGTCCCATATGCTGGAACATCTATTGTTCATGGGATCGGAAAAATATCCGGCTGAAAATGCTATTGATGAATATCTTTCTTCGCGAGATGGTTACATGAATGCCTGTACCGAGCTAGAATATACATTGTACGAGGTACGAGTTGATCGTCAATATCTCAAAAAAGCCATCGACATGATTGGCAATGCATTTGTTAGTCCATTGCTCAATCATGAGATTATACACCAAGAAATCGAACCAATCGATGCAGAATTCATTGAAGCATCCAACGATGATGATTCAAGAGTGGAGATATTATTCTCTCATCTATCCGAACCAGATCACCCATTCCATAGATTCTTTTGGGGCAATAAAAAATCTTTGATTGAAGACCCGAAAGCCAATAATGTGGATGTTCAAAAAGAGTTGCGAACATTTTATCGAAAATACTATAAACCCGAAAACATTGTGGTTGTTGTACAATCACAAGAATCCTTGGATAATTTAGAAAAATGGACATGTTCGACGTTTTCTTTGGTCAAAGATCATAAAGAGGTTAAAAAAGATGATGATTATTACAAAGGTGTTCCGCTTCCGTTCACTAAACATCAATCATTATTCAATAAGCTTTATCATGTTCAATCCATTGATTTCGGCACTCGCCTATTGGTTCATTGGTTTTTACCACCGGTACTGAAACAATACCTCGAATCGCCGTTAGACTATTGGGCATCTCTGATCGGCTATGAAGGAAAGGGAAGTCTCATCGCTGTGCTACGGGATATGCATCTTGCCATCGATATTTACACCCAAGGTGATATGTTTTGTTTTCATAACAATCATCTATTCTGCGTGTTCGTGATTGATCTACATTTGACCGAAAATGGTGCGGCAAACATTGAAAAAGTTGTGCAATTATTGAATCAATACTTGCAAACATTGCAAAAAGCTGGCGCACAGGAAACGTTTTTCAAGGAGAAACAATTCATTTCATTGCAAGCGTTCAATAAAAAATCGGAAAAGAATTCATTAACTTATACCAAAGAATTGACCAAAAACATGCTGTTCTTTCCGTTGGAGCATGTTTTGACCGCGAATTCTTTGTACTATCATTTCAACAAGAAAATTCTCGATGATTTTGGTTCGCAATTGAAACCGAACAAAGCCAATTATATGATTTTGGACAAAAAACTCGAAAATGGTTTGGAGATCAATGTTGAACCGTGGATGCAGGTTCATTATCAAAGTGAAAAACTTCCGGAAAAATGGTTCCAATCGGATTCAAAATCCAATCCTTTTCACTATCCGGAACCGAATAAGTTTATAGCGACAAATTTTGATCTACTATGCGAAAAACTACCTTTAGATTGTAAAGAAAGAAAACATGGTGATCTGCCCACCATGATCATCGATGAGAAGCATTTGGTTGTTTGGCACAAAACAGATTTCCGATATCGTCTGCCAAAAGCTTCCATCAATATCCATTTAATCAGCCCTTTTGCTGAGAATAGTCTTAAGAATATTGCCATGTCCACGATTCTGCAGGAATATTTAAAACTAGTACTGAAAAAAGATACCTATGATGCATACGAGGCGTGTTTGCATTGGGATTTAAAGCAATCGTTCTATGGTTTTAACATGAGTGTTGCCGGTTTTGACCAGAAACTGTCAGAGCTTGCAATCATCATTTTAGAACGGTTTATAGATGTGGAATTCTGTGAAAAAATTCTCGAATCTGTCCAAAAAGATTTGGTTCGAAATTATTCCAATCAAATCCAAGAACCGGAAACATTGGGAAAAGAGCTGTTTTGCAAGTCACTGATTGAATTGTATTTTACCTCTTCTGAGCTCATACCGGAGACTGAAACGATAACCAAAAAAGATATGATTGCATACAAACAGAAATTATTATCGAACATTTCGTTCGAAGTGCTGGTTCAGGGTAATATCAACATTAGAAAAACCATTGAATTCTCCAAACGTCTCAAAACAATGTTCAAGATTGATTCGAAAACCGATCCACCAGTGGACAAGACCAAACTTCGTATTGCTCAAATACAGCCAAAAGGCAGCAAAATCCGTGTTCTTACATTGGTGGATACGAACAAAGTTTCAAGTGTAGAATGTTATCAACAAATTGGACCGATCAACATTAAATCCGATTGTTATCTGCAACTTTTCCAGGATATCATCGATGAACATTGTTTCCACTTGTTGCGTACCAATGAAGGATTGGGCTATAGCGTTGGATTGACTAATCAAATGATGTTCGGCATATTGGGCTTCACCTTGTTCGTGGCATGTGATGCGCAAAAATTTGATTGTACTCACGTTCAAAATCGTTTGGAGAATTTCATGCGTGTCCATTGTCGGCAGTTTATTGATGAAACATTGACCGGAAAAAAATTCGATAAATTCGTTCAATCATTGATCGCCAGAAAATTGGCGCCAGATTTAAGTCTTAAACAAGAGGTCAGCAAAAATTGGACCGAAATCATCTCTTATGATTATTGTTTTGAGCGGAGAAAAATTCTGGTGGCCCAATTGCAGAAAGTAATTCATTTTTTGTTGTCGTTGTTGTTGCAATGTTTTTAAATTTAAATACCTTTAGGCCAAGCTGGATGATTTTCGAAAATGGGTCAATGAAAACATATTCTCGGCATGGGATCAATCAAAAACTCTCAGCGTACAGGTAATGATTCTGACAAATGTTTGATGCAGATTCTCTTGTAATTTTTGCATTCTTTCCACAAACATAAAGGTTGTTGGAAACGGAAAACCTGCTCTGGACGAATGTTTGACCATAAAAGATTCAAAGCCAATTAATGTGGATTCTATTTGTAAAAAGATTCAATACTTGAAATCTACAAACCCGGAAATTGGAAACTTTGTTTCAGATGTGGATACGTTTAGGAAAACGCTTGAATTTTATCCACCGCAGCCACCGTACAAAGATTGTGTCAATTGAATGATGTTGTTTTTTTCTTGAACACTTTAACTAAAATAATTATGATTGAAGCAAATGAACGATCTTGTTGTCAGAGAGAAATGAATAACATTGCGAATCACTTTTCACAGGGCTATCAGGTCAAAATTTTTGCCAACAAAAATCGCGGCACCAGGCGGCCAATTCAAAAAAAAAATCACGCGTGCGCGTTCGTAGCTGTAACGCAATGCTTCACACACGCCATCAGATTATTGGCGGTGAGTGAAAGTGAAGCTTGCTGCCAGTAATGTTCATGTTCATGTGTTTCATTCAGTTAGCGCGCATTTTGCTTGCATCATCTCGTCTCCTTTTTGACAATTTAGATTTTTTCTAGACAACAACAACAAAAAAAACAAACACTTCCCTCGGAAACATGTCTAGTAATAAATCCCATAAAAAATCATCCACCAAAGGTTTGCATCCATTTGGATCTGGTCTGCAATGAAACGTGATCATAATTCTTGTTTCACAGATGAAAGTAATGATCCAGATGAATCGCAGAAATCAATCAAATTGAGCAACAACCGTTATTTGACCGTTTCGGAATTCAAGAACCGAGTTCGTGTGGATATTCGTGAGTATTACTTGACCGAAGATGGTGAACGTAGACCAGGCAAAAAAGGAATCAGTCTTTCGATGGAAGAATGGAAAAAAATTGTCGATAACATGGACAAGATCGAAAAAATGATCAAGGATATTGATTCCGATTCTGAATGAAAAACCTTCATCAAAAAAAACTTCACCATCATGGATATAGACATATTTATATGACGGTTATTTCATTTTTAATTGATCGGAAAAAAATCGAAGATTGTTTATGTACAAATGATATTGAAAAAATTTAAAATTCATAAGTAAAGACTTGCTGCAAAAACAATGTCACGTTTGATCAATTTAATAGCCTCAGAAAATTTATTCTCCAAATCAGTGTTGCCAATGACTTTGGATGCTTGACACATTTGCCTTAGTAATTCTTCAAGCCTACGCATACATCTTATGATTGAACCTTCAAAAGCATCGGTCATTTTGCAAATCTCTGCAAATGATTTGCCTCGGGTCCAAGCATAAATCACATCCATCAGGTTTGGTTTGAATTTTTCAATATAACTTTTTTCATCAATTTCCAATTTGGTCTCTTTGGAAACGGTGGCAATTTTTTTCGCAAGCTCTTGCATCGTTTTCAATGGTTTCAATAATTCTTCAGTTAATTTTGGACGAACCTCGGTCTTTTCTTCGAACACCATACAACTTAGCAGTGCGGCTATCTGATACACATTGAGATCGTTGAATAGGCCGTTGAAAAGCATTTCGGTTAACAATAATTCATCACCGCTAAAAATTGAAAATATTAAATTTTTTTCTCAAAAAAAATAGATCCTGGCACCAACCTTGTAATCTCACATGCAACACGTCCTTTGATTTCGATTACGTCAGCGGAAGTACAATAACCTAAACGCCTCAAAACCCGTTTCCTACATTTCAATTCATCCATTTGTAGCAAGCTTCGGGTCTTTTTCATCATTTCTTTGGTTATTTGGAGTTTTTTCTCAATTTCCGATTTAATTTCATATTGATTAACACGTTCCGGGTTGATTTCTTTGAAAGCCTCCAACTTCTGTTCACATGCTCGTATACGTTTGACAATATTCAAAAAGTTCACATCTTTGATTTTCATATCTTCCAATGGATCCAACAAAGGAATGTTACCGCTGAAACGTTTCTTAATCTCCTGGATAGATTTCAACACTGATTGCCTACTATCATAAGATCGTAGATCTTTGGGCACCATCGCTCGAACAGCACTGATTTGAGTGATGTTCGACAAACGTAATGAAACCACTTTCATTTCAGTCATATCTGGACTACTTGGCGGCAACAATGCTGCACTATAGGTTGGATCATATTTCTTGTCGACCGGTAGTAGAACATCAATCTGATAGATTAGCTCATTTTTCTTGTTGCTTTTATTGTAATTTATGAAAACACCCCAACCCATATCAACATTATCATTGTTCACAATCTTCAACAATCGGCCACTGTTCAAAAACGAGACAATATAGCGTGGAGAAGTTAGGAACACTAAAAATTCTTTTGTCGATTCTGCTATTTGATTTTTCAATTTGACATATTCAGAAATGGATTCTTCATCGTCGATCTTTATCTGCGACAATTCTTCCTTTAGCTTGATATATTCTGAAAAAAAATTTTTAAAATCAAAATCAATTTAAAACAGTCTTAAATCAACAGGTATCATCAACTTACTTTCATGAAGTTTTGGATATTCAAGATATTGTTGAAATTGAAAAAAACTATGCTCAAGCATGTATTCTGGATTGACCTCTTCGACTCTCAGAAGATTCAACACCATATTGTAGGTGAGATGAAACGCAGAATTAAGCGGATCAGGCTTTCCACTGATCATTTCCTTGCCGACAGCCGGACTAACCTTTTCGTCAATTCTTAAAATAACGATTCCTCGTTCATCCAATCCTCGTCTGCCTGCACGTCCACTCATTTGGATATATTCTCCGGAAGTCAAGAATCGGAAATTGGTACCATCAAATTTTCGAGCACTGGTGAACACGACCGTTCGTGCAGGCATATTCAATCCCATTGCAAATGTTTCCGTAGCGAACAATGCTTTGATGAGACCTTCGCCGAACAAAATTTCTATGGTCTCCTTGATCAATGGCAAAAGTCCACTGTGATGGATGCCGACACCTCTTTTCAAAAGTGGCAGTATCTGTTGAACTTGTGGTAATTGTTTGTCTTCATCACTGAGAACATCGATGGCATTGTTGAACACTTCTTCAACAAGGCCTTTCTCTTCGGCAGAATTGAAATCAAGCTTGAGGTTGCTGATTTGAAGTGCATAAATTTCACATTCTTTACGGCTAAAACTGAACAAAATTACCGGTGCAAGATTACGTTCCATAATAGTACGAATAACTTTGATGCAACCATTATCACCACCCCCTCCTCTGCTTTTGGAAGCAGAACTATCAGAAGAATTTTGCAACACATTCATGGCTAAATTGAAATTATCTTCTCGGAAATTGTTTTGCTCATCCAAAACCAAATGTAATCCATCACCACCCGATGGATAGATATAATGTTGAAGCGGTGTTGGACGAAAATCCGTATAAACCACATGACAAGTTTGATGATGCAGGTGAGCAATCCATTCGGCAAATTGTCGAGCGTTCGGAATTGTGGCCGATAAGAAAACATAATGAACAGTATCTGGTAAAAGTATGATCGTCTCTTCCCAGATCACACCACGTTCTTTATCTCGCATGTAATGGATTTCATCGAATATAACCCAACCAACTTCGCGCATGATTTCGCTGCCACGAAACAACATCAAACGAAGAATTTCTGTGGTCATGATCAAACATGATGCATTGGGATTGATGGTCACATCACCGGTGATCAAGCCCACATCTTCAAATTCTTCTTGAAATTCTCGATATTTTTGATTGCTCAAGGCTTTGATTGGTGTCGTATAGATGACTCTTTGTTTGTTTTTGAAAGATGATGCGATTGCATATTCCGCCACCACTGTTTTGCCTGCTGATGTGTGTGCAGAAACTGATCGAAAGAGAGAAATTTAAATTGATTGAAAGAAAAACCTGCAGAAAAAAAGACAAACCTAGGACACTTTGGTTGTTTTCGATGCACAGAATGGCCTCTTTTTGAAAAGAGTCCAAAACAAATTTATATTCTTTAGCCGGTTTATAGTTGGGATTTTCGCTTTGATCACGCAACGGAACATATTCCAGATCATTGGGGATGATAACTTCATGGGTACAAGAACCTGGTACTTCTAATTCGTGTATGGCAACACGTGAGGAAAAATTTCCCATTTCATTATCAAAATTATCTTCATCATCAGCTGTTGTTTTGGTCAATTCTTCAACCATCGAACTGGTCAGAACATCTTCTGCTTCATTGCATTTTTGTTTTTTAACATCACTGATCAATTTATCAATCAAACTGGTGTCAACATCTTCTGATTCTTTATCTTTATCATCGGGTTTCTTTTCTTCATTCTCACAATCAGTAAATTTACGTTTATCAGGATTATTATCCAAATCGAACACATCGAATAGGTCCATTGTTGCAAAAATAAAATTAAAAAAAATTCCTAAAAAAATTTTACTAAAATAAACCCTCAATTAATATTACAAGCGCGTGGGCTCGAAGACGTCTATTTATACTTCAACAATCAAGTTTTGAAGACTGCAGTCGAATTAGCGTAAACAAATTTATTGCTTTGACATTTGACAGTTGAATGTTATTCGCATGAATGTGCCACAATTCATCTTGTCTCTCATCCAAATTTGATCTGTTATTTCAATGAATTTTAGAAAATTTACCTTCAAACAACCATGCCAGATTTAAATAGCAATTCCGAATCATCTGGAATCTTCGGAACTGGTCTGAATAATTGGATTTTTATCGGTCCAGGAATCCTAACATTCGCTTTGATCGGTAAATTGGATTTATCATTTATTTTTTGAATTTGATTTTGGCCATTTGAAAACAATAATGGCGCCCGCTTTGAAAACCACGGTAGAAAAAACAGCACAGCATATCGCTTCTATTACGTCAACCGTAAGAGCGTTTAGCCGAGGTGATACTAAATGATGATGATGATGATGAGCCCGAAACTGGCAGAACAAGTTGTCTCCAGGCAAAAATCGATGACCCACCAACTACCCTCTGAAAGAGAATAACGTTGCAAGGCTATTATGGTATGGTTTATAGATTTTGGTTTTTTTCAAAATCAAATCACAGTAGTATCAGCCACTTGTTTTTTCATATCAACGCTGACGTCGACTTGTTTCTAGGGATTATCCACAAAAAAACACCATAACAACTAAAAAATCTAGCATACTGATTAATAGTTTATTAAATTAAGCACAAAATTACGTGTCTACGTCCCAATATTTCCATTTCCATTTCGTTTGTTGAATGTGCGAACATTAAAACCAAAAAAAATGAATCTTATATTATTAATCCTGATACCCCTATTGATAATTGGTGAGAAATTTCGAATTGAAAACAAAAAATTTGTGATGATTGAACTGATAATTGATTGATTGATTAATTAATTATTTTCGGTTTTCGTTTTTCATAAAACTAAATTTTTAGCATTCTTTGTCTACAAATTGGTCATGAATCTCAAAGACAAAGAGAAACGACGTGAAGAGAAGAAGAAGAAAAAAATGGAGAAAACGACCAAAAAAGTCAAATAAACAACAATTTGAACTAATGAATTTGGAACCAATCCAGAATTTTATTTGTTTTTGTGTTTTTTCGGAGCTCTTTTGTTTTGAACAAGCCATCATATCCGTCGAGTTTGATCAATGAAATTCATTATTAATTTATTTCCTTTAAGATTTATTATATAATTTATATAATTACACAATTGAATAATTAAAATTTTATCTAACAAAATTGTTCACGAACTAAAATAAAGTCAAAAATGCATGCTAGATGATTTGGTTTTGTTCAAACGATCGTCTCCATTAGAATCGGCCAATTTGAATGGTCCGATCAAATTTTCGAAAGGCCAATTTTCCTGGCGAATTTGTTCATCTAAAATTCTGAATTTCTTTTTAGATCTTGTATTGAATTTTTCTCGAAAAAATGGCAGCAATCGATTAGCAACGATTCGATAGAGAATGTATTTTTCCAGGATTAATGCCAGCAAAAAGTTCACAAATGATATCAGGAGCAACTTTAAACGAAATTCTAATGGTAACGGGATGAATTCTAAATAATTGATCAGGAAACTCGGCGCAATGATGCTCATAGTGAACGATATGGAGAAATTGATCAAAACCATAAGAATGTAGATTTCTATGAGGGAAACGAAAAATGATTTAGGATATCATAGGCAAAAAATATTAGGAGGACACTAACTGTTGGAAAAGAATCCTTTTCGATACGGTGGTCCAGGAGCGAATATGATGGCAGCAATCACATAGGACATGGTGTTACAAGAAAATATGGCATACGATAGTTGATTTGGTATGGGATCATTGATGTCCTTGTTTTCCACATGTTGATACCATGGTTGCTGCTTCAACATAACGGTGGCCAATGCATAAACGCAAACTTGGATGATCAAGAACAAATTGATTGATAATTGTGGCACCAAACTCAACAGGTTTCTTATGGGCATTTGTTTCGATAATTTTGGATATGGTTTGGTGGTGGCGAAAACTATCGGCGGAAATATGTTCATGACAATGTCCACAAACACATAAGTACCATCGGATGCTTTAAAACCATGCCAGAAAAGAATCATTACCGCGGCCAACAAAGTAAAACAATAGCTGATCTGATATTTGTACGTTCCGAACACGCTGACCAATGTGCATCGTCCTTCTTTGATCAATGCAGGAACACAGGATATATCTTTGTTCTTATAGGTGAATGGCGATGCAACAGATGCCTCGGCCACCGATAATGAAATTCCAGCATCCGCGGCTCGTAATGCTCCACAATCGTTGGCGCCATCGCCACACATTCCAACACTGTGATCTTGTTTTCGTAGAATGGAGATCAGGCTCAATTTTTGATCCGGTGTCATCCGAGCAAAAATGGTCCCTTTATGCACGATCTTTTCAATCAAATCTGGCTGTGTATTTTTCACCATATTAAACGTATCGCCATCAATAGCCAAGTGATAATTGAATTGCTCTTTTGCTTGCCGATCGCTAGATTCCGGATCATCATGGTTATTGTTGATGTTGGTGAAATCCGGATATTGGACGTAGTTGTAGCGGATTCCCGTTTGGCCGGTCGATATGTCCCCGTTGGTCTGGATTCGGATGATTGCAGCAGACTTTTTGACCATATTGCATTCTTGTGCCACATTGATTGCGGTCAAAATGTTGTCACCGGTGGCCATAACACATCGGATATTTGCATCGGAAAGTTCTTGCAATACTCCCAAGCTGCTTGGTTTGAGTTTGTTCTTGAACAAATAAAATCCATCGAAATTCATTCCACTTTCTAGTTCGTTTCGGCTCATGTCCATCAATTGTTGAACATCATTGGTAGGGATCACTTTGGATGCAGCGGCCAAAACTCGGAAACCTTTCCCGGTGTAATGTTCCAGGATTTCGTCAAAGTTTTCTGGTATAGTGCTGGCCACACAGAATGTTTTCACCACTTCCGGAGCACCTTTGACAATGGCGTAGAATTTGCCCTGTTGTACATCGCTAACAATGACCAACATTCTTTGTAAAAATGATTCAAACGGATATTGTTTAAGGATTCCGATCAAATGATCTTTAGAATTAGGAGCAGCAACAATTCGTTCGGGAGTTGCTCCAAATCTAGCCATTAGGTCATCATTCGAATCGATATTTGCAAAATTCCATTGACTAGCCTTGAACAGTTTCAAATCAAGATCATCACCTTCAAGATTACCATGGTATTCAACTAAAGAATGGCAAGTGGCCATCGTAATGACAATCATGCTGTCCATTGGTAAAGATTTGGCATCTGGGAGGGCATCTCCAAAACGACCATTCGAGACTGGAACGATTCCGGTAAAATCAATGGTATCCTCGGTGATGGTTCCGGTTTTATCGAAACACATTACGTCAATCTCTCCTGCGCAACAGATGGCTTGAGAGTTCAAGCAGAATATTCCTTCTTTTTTCAATCTTCTTTGTGCATGAACATTGACGCTGGTCAACACCGCTGGTAGAACTGGCGGAATCAGAAATGTTCCCACATCCAAAACGATTATCAAAACGTCGAACATTGGAAACTGGTATCGGCTCAAAGCATAATAAGTGTAGAAAAAGCTTGGAATACCAATGTAAACGAAGAATATTGCCGAAATTTTCATGATTTGTCGTTTGATGTTGTTATTTTTTTGCATCGGATACAGGATACTTCTGGCCAATTCACCTTTGGCTGTGGAAAATCCGGTACGAACCACCACGGCGGTTACAAAATAATCTTCTTTGGTGTAAACATTCAATAGTTTTGTACCAGAAAACAGTGTATTGCTTTTGTGCACCGCCGACGAATAAATGTTGGTGGGATTGTCGACCAATGGTACTTTTGGTACCGGAAGACTTTCACCAGTCAACATGCTCTCGTCCATGATACAAGATCCATTCATGAGTACGGCATCGCATTCCATTGAGAAATTGGTGGATTCATGTTGTGGCAGAATGATTACATCACCGGGAACCAATTCGATGGAAGATTTTCGCACAGGAATCGAATCTCTAATCACGGTTACCATTGATGCTGATTGAACTTTTTTACGCAATGCTATCGCCTGTTTTCTTGTTTGCCAAACATGTGTGGCCACGGATACGGTGGACAGCACGAAGATACAGGCAGCGAATTGATAGTACCATTGAACAAGCCAAACGATTATAATGAAAAATTGATACAAATAAAATGGTCCGGTAATCTGAAGAAGAAAAAGAGAGAACAGAAGATGGTGAAGATCAAGAATCAGAATTCTACTCGATAGAATATCGAACCTCGGCCATAATCAATTTCCAAATTGGAAGCACTTCGATCTCTATGGAATTTGGTCCGAATAATTTCAATTTCAACGATGCTTCGGATGTGGAAGCACCTTCCATTTGGCTATAGATAACGCTGCATTTTTCCGAATCTAATCCTCTGCGCGGGGATGAGAGGGCCGAGGAGAAAACGAAAATTAGATGTGGTTTTGGAACCAAGATCCAAGATCCTTAGAAGAATTATTACTTGACTTTAACAAAGTGTTTGTATTCACTGTTCCAAATGTATTTAAGCTTTTTATGCATGAAATAACGATGTGAAAACTGTTGCATCTGATACAACGGTTCCACAAACTCATCGCTGTATTTGTCCTGGATTGACCAAAAAAAAACCATTGAAACATGAAAACAGATTCTGGCACAATCGTAGAATAATACAAACTTTCAACACAAGAACTTGCGCTTGGTCCAACGAGCATCGTTTCATCGTCAAGCGAATTCTGGCCGCTGGCCTCACAAACGAATAAACAAGCAACAATCCACAAGTGGCAATGGTCAAGATCACAAACAAGACCGTATGCCACAACGATGTTTTGTAACCATACACAAACAGCTCATCTTCCTCGCCGATGTTCACTCGGCCATGTTCAATGTCTTTGCCGTTGGAATAAAGCATAGTCTCTCTCTGGTTGGTTCGCTGTCTTCAACTGGTGGCTGTCAAAATATGCTATGAATCATAAATTGGATCGGATCATTCCATTAAACTTGGATAACCGAAAAGATGAGAACAAAATCTGTGTCATCAATGGATAACCATCAACAAATTATAATCATTATTACAATTATTATTATTGTCATAAGTCTTAATTGATTGATTCAATCACATTCCTTCAAGCTAAATCGTTTTGTTTGATAGTTTCAGCGGATACACATCAAACAGACCATCATGATGAACATCATCATTTTTACCCCGCACTTTACATACACCCGCAGACACGCAGGCACTTATTTATTAACCACGCAACCACGTACCGATGCAATCATCAAGACTTGTCAAGACTCTCCGATTCCCTTTTCCTTGGTTTTATTCCAACGTTGAAGGATTCAAATAACCGAAATAATATTAATAATCAACCAAAATCACAAATTTGCCTTGATAAGATATATCATGTACCAGAACATAAACTAAGCTGATTCGAATATGCCCGAATTCCGCCCTGAAAAGTACTTTGATCGATTTCAATGAAAACCATCCTAAAAAAGTGGTAATCCGACGATTATCCAAGGTTTTGAAGCAATGCTAAAATATGCGATAAAGATAACCAAATTCAAATTTAGCGCGTTCAGTTTCGATGGACAACGCGTTTATACAATGCACGGTAGTGTACTAACTTTTATGAACGGGCAGCAGAAAGCACGCGTGACTCGCTGTGTATTGATACACACGCACCACACAAACTTCCTTTTCTCGTGGCTGTCTGCCTTGCTTGTCTGTTGTTTTTTGTGTTTGTGTTTTATTTTCGCTTTTTTCATCCAAATTCTTCAAAAACTTATCCTTAATTTTGTTCCGAGATGGGTGCCTACAAATACATGCAAGAAATATGGCGCCACAAACAATCTGATGTAATGAGATTCTTGTTACGTGTCCGTACTTGGCAATATCGTCAATTGAACGTGATTGTTCGATGTCCAAGACCGACACGTCCCGAAAAGGCTCGCCGTTTGGGTTATAAAGCCAAACAAGGATTCGTTATCTATCGGGTACGAGTTCGCCGTGGTGGTCGTAAACGTCAATGCCCCAAAGGTAAAGATTAAAGATGTTTACATTGAATCGTAACCAATGTTTTTGTTTGCAAATTTAAGGTGCCACTTATGGCAAACCCAAGAATCATGGTGTGAATGAATTGAAACCAAAACGTAATCTCCAAGCCATTGCTGAAGAACGTGTTGGCCGAAGAGTTGCCCATGCATTGAGAGTTTTATCATCCTATTGGGTTGGACAAGATTCAACTTTTAAATTCTATGAAGTAAGTCAAGATATTTTTAAATTGTGTGTGTGTGTATGTGCTCAACTCTAATCCATTTTAATTTATTAATTTAGATAATTTGCGTTGATCCGTTCCACAAAGCCATTCGTCGCGATCCAAAGATTAATTGGATCTGTAATGATGTGCAAAAACATCGTGAATTGCGTGGTTTGACCAGTTCGGGCAAGAAACATCGTGGTCTTCGTGGATCAGGACACGGTTACGCCAAAGTCATTGGTGGTTCACGACGTGGAAACTGGCGACGAAGAAACACATTGCAACTTCGCCGAAAACGATAGACATTGGATTTATCCCCCTTTTTTGCTATGTATTTTGTCTCAAATATCAATCCAACATTTTCAATAAAAAAAACCAATTATTGAATACCCAAGAGAATTTCAAGTTGTTTCAAAAACAAAAAGCATTTATTCATTTCAAAAAAAAATTCAAAATCCAAAACAAAAAAGGTTCTTTTTTCCAAATCCTCAATTCCTACAGCATTCCTAGAATACTTACGATCCAAAAGTAGGAATACTTACCTGTCACCGGACGCGCGGGTGTCATCCTATCATTTCAAAATTGCCAAATCCTGGAATTGGATTACAGAAAAAAAAGAGAAAAACGGAGAAAATAAAAATGAAACGGACCAAAATAAATCAACAAAAAAAGATAAACGAGACAAGGCTATTTTGAAATGGACAAACAAAACGAAAAACACAAACTAAATGGAAAATAAAACAAACAAAGGCTTGAGGAAGATACACATAAATCATGGAGCATCTTTTTGATTTGTTGTTCTTTTTTTTGGTTGGTTGGTAATACCTACAAGCACAAAAGCGCTAATCCTGTTCGAGAGAGGCTATCCGGGAGTGATCTGTTGTGATAGTTTAAGTGGGTGTGTGCTGGTGGATCGCGTAGTTTGTTTGTTTTAATGTTTTTCCAATCATAAAACTTTATTAATTGTGATTATTATTATTCCAAAGGATGATCTGTTTGTGATCTGGTTACATAATTTTAATATCGATTATCGAAACTAATTTCAACTACAATTTATTCATTCCAAAATGAGAGATGATGAAAAAAAATATGGAGAGAACATTTTTGCTAATGTTGTTGCTGTTGTTTGTTGATTTGGCATTCTCAATTAAATCAGTGGAAAAAATGGCAATAATAATGATGTTTAATTGTGTTTTGTGTGTGTATGCGTGTCTGATTAAATGATTCGGATATATGAGAATAAATCAAGAAATATTCAAAAAGATGAGAATGAGAATAGAAACACAAAAGAAAAATAATAAAAGAGAACGACGAAATGATTGGAATAGCTTTTTGGTCGACATTCGTGAAAATTATTTAGTTTTTTTTCTATAGAAAACTTGGGTCCAAAGATTGATTTATCACTGAGGGAGAGACACTGGCCTTTGATTTGATCGAAACTGAAGATATATTGCATATAATCATAATTGTGGACACGAATCCTCGACACTGGACCTTCTCGAATCGTACTATCGAATCACTAATCAATATCTTCTTAATTTATATTTATTTGATTTATTCGGATTCTTACGGTGTCTCTCTGCAGATTGATTATAATAATTGTATTTATTTTTCTTAAATCTGTGCTGTTTCTGTTGCGATAATAACGATTATTTTGACACATTTTCCTGAGATCCACAAATGATCGAACGATTTCGATGAAACGCATTTTTAAGTTTGTTAAGCAACAATCACCTTGTTTGTTTTTATTATAATAATCATCATCATTACTGAAACACTCTGTACAATTGTGGCTTTTCTCAATCTACAGATGGCCTTATTTATCATCAATCATTATTATTGATAATCTCGATTAATGCAATTTGGATCTGTCTCTGAGATTTAGTGTCCCTGCGAGATCGTTTCTATATAGAGATTGAGATAGATATTCTGTTTATTTATTAGATAAACCTGTGATAAAAAATCCTAGAAAAAAGAATGCAACGAATAAAAAAAGAAAAATCATTATTTTTCAAAGATTTCAAAGCATTTGCACTAATTTTTTTTTGAAAACCTTAAATATGACATTTAAGTTAGTGGCAATTGATTTTTAAGAACACCAAAATCGGTTTATATATTCTGGACTTACCTTGGATGCGCAAGTTTTCAATCGAAGAAAAAAAATAAATGTCGACCGTGTTTTGATGTTCATGTATGCTCAGCGTCTTCCACCACCGCCATATTGGCCACCACCATAATTATTACCATATCCTCCTGAAAATCATGAAATAGAAACCATCCAATTAATCCATCAAGTTATCTTTTCGATGAATTTAAAATTACCTCCATAAGGTCCGTTGCCTCTGTGGCTGTAGTTGTTTCGCATGGGACCACCTCCATATCCACCTCCTTGATTACCATAACCAGAGTTATAATCAGAGCTCCATCCACCTTGGCCCTGATTCCAGCCTTGGTTTTGTTGGTAACTATTTTGGCCTCCATAATTACCACCACCATATCCACCATCTGAGTAAACTAAAATTAGTTTTGAAAAATTAAAAATATCGCGAGAATTTCATGATACAAATCTTACAATTTTGGCCATATCCACCGCCACCATAACCACCGTAATTGCTTGGGCCAGAATCCCAAACTGGTGCATTCCGTGCTCCACCAGAACGATTCACATTACGAGCATCAGTTTTACGTTTCATAGTGTCCATTTCTTGTTTGGACAATGCTTTCTTTACTTCGGTACGTTTGCCTTTGATTACATGATGTCGTTTCACTGTGGAAAATCGAAAACAAACAAGATTAGGTTGGATTCATTGGAAACAAATCGATGCAAAACACATACAAACTATTTTGTCCACTGGATCATAATCATCAAATTCGACAAAAGCAAAACCACGTTTTTTGCCAGTATCTTTTTCGGTCACAATGTTCACATTGACCACGTTACCGAATTCAACAAAATAATCTCTTAGATCATTCTCTTCAACATCTTCTTTGAGTCCACCAAGAAATATTTTCTTGACCGTAGCTTGAGCTTCCGGTTTGCCAGAATCTTCACGTGGCACGGCTCGTTTTGGTTCCACTTCTCTTCCATCAACCTTATGTGGTCGAGCCTTTTGTGCCTCATCAACCATCGAAGCTTTGCTGTAGGTGATGAAACCGAAACCTCTTGATCTTTTGGTTTGAGGATCACGCATCACAACACAATCAACAATCTCTCCCCATTGTTGAAAATGATCCTTGAGTGTTTCCTCATTTGTTTTATAATCAAGACCGCCAATAAATAATTTCCTAAACTGCTCGGGTTCCTCTTCATGTTGTTCATTTTCATTACCATTCTCATCATCATAAACATTATCTTGGTTATTATCATCACCATTATTCTGCTGAGAATCATTTTGTTGATTTTGTTGTTGATGTTCTTCATTATTTGTCTCTTGTTTGGCCAAATCTTCATTGCCAGTATGTCCGTTTGATTGTTGCTGAAACATGAAAAATATTCGATTATTTCCATAATCCAATCATTATTATTATCAATACTTACTTCTGCCATTGTTCCGTAATCAGATTCGTTCCGAAACAAATATTGTTGCTTTTTCTTTAAAAACTGAAAAAAAACTACGATAGTCAGAATGACAATTGTTTGCACAAACGATGCAAATAAACCAGCATCACCGACTCACAAAGAATAGCAACGAGAAGTAGACAAAAAGAGTCAACAATGCTGCCACCACTATTGTTGGTGTATGAACCTGCTCGCTCGCTAACACCAATATGGCGGACAATAGCCGGTGCTGGAATAAAGCATTTTCTGAGCGTGTGAGCGCCATCTAGCGACAAATTTTTTAAACACCAACATCATTTTGACTTGTTTTTGAAAAAAAATTAGTTTTATTTAAAAGCTTTATTTTTTCATATTTTTGGGGATATCCTTCTGGTTAAGTTTGGGTATGAAAAATCTCTAATGAAACAAAGCTAATTCATTCCTTCCGATGAACGAATATCATCAATTTTCAATATCATTTTGACCAATTGTGTGGCCAAACTCAACTGTTGTTTCTTGCTGTTCAATGTTTCAATCACGTTCTGTGCTTTCATATCGTTGGTTCCTTTTTGGACACAATCAATTCCCAAATATGGTTTATTCTCTTTCAGCTGTCTTGCTTTAACTTCGGCCACCGTTTCGATAGGAGAAAGACCACTGTTCTCGGCCAAAGCCAAAGGAATCGATTCTAAAGCATCGGCAAATGCTCTGAAAGCATACTGTTCCAGCGAAGTAATCCTGTCTGCTTCTTCGGAAACGGCCAATGCGCAAGCGATTTCGGAAGCGCCACCACCATAAACAATACGATTATCCTTGATCAGATTACGAACCACGCAAATTGCATCATTCATTGAACGTTTAGCCTCTTCGACGATCATTTTGTTGCCACCTCGAATGAATATGGTCACCGCTTTGGTGTTGGGACATTGTTCAATCACCAGCATTTTGTCACGGGTAGTACCGAAAGACAATTCTCTTACCAGTCCGGCTCTGCCTAATTTTTCCGGAGTTAACTCTTCAAAACGCGGAACAATCCTACCACCGGTAGCAATGGCAATCAATTCAATTTCAGGCCCACCAACCCAACGAACAGCTGGCAATTCTTTTTGAAGCAAAAGATGATTTGCCTCATCATCGAATCCCCATTGGCAAATCACTAGATTTGCTCCAGCATCTTTGACACGTTGTACCATCTCTTCGAATTTTTCGATTTCATATTTTCGCAACGCGCGATAATCTTCTACAGATTTAACATCTAATTTGTGCTTGGTTTTAGGCTTTGGCGGTTCAAATGGGCAAGTCAATATCGCCAATTTAACATCTTTCAATTCGGTAGGCATTTGGGGGTGGCTGAAATTTTTATCAACAATAACACCCTTAACCAGAATAGAATCTTCAAGTTTACCGCCGGTTTTGCCTTCAATTTTGATCAAATCAAATGAAACATCTTTACGATCCAAATCGACCACCGACAATACAGCATTGACGGCAATCTCGGCGAATTTGCGCAAGCAACGATTGACAATCTTTGAACTCAAAGTGGTCATTGCGGTTTGAATCAATGGTTCCAGATTGTTTTGATCAATCGGAAAGCTTTCGCTGATTTTGTCCAAACATTCCATAGCATGGCGAGCAGCCAATTCGAATCCATCAGCAATCCTGATTGGATGGATACCTTTGCCTAACAATTGCTCGGCTTGTTCCAACAGAGCACCAGCCAAAACTGCCACCAAAATACATGACACAATAAAATGTAGACAAACCATTTTAAATGAATGACATTAGCTTACCGACAACACCGGTGGTTCCGTCGCCAATTTCATCATCTTGTGATTGAGACAATTCCACCAATAGTTTAGCAATTTGATGTTCAACATCCATCATTTTAAGTATTGTGGCACCATCGTTTGTAATTGTAACATCACCATCGGGGGATACCATAATTTTATCAAGACCTTTAGGTCCAAGCGATGTTCTCAATGTTTTGGCAACGCTCATTGCGGCCAAAATATGACTCTTTAAATAACGATCAACATTAATTTTGGCTCAAAATTCTCAAAAAAAACATACCTTGATTGCTTCAGTACCAGTCAAACGTTTTTGTCGTTCTTGATCTCTTAAGATGAAAAATGGTCGACCAAATTCGTCGAAGCCCAATTGACCAATACTAGCCATGATTGATTCAGTAAAAAAATAACGTTTGAAAACAATTTATAATAATTTCAAATCATAAAATCAATCCTAAACATCGAGAACAATGAAAGCACGCTATTATTAGACAAAGCGTGTTTACGCGATCCTGAGAATCGATTGTCAACTATCGTTTTCACTATCGATTGTTCACTATCGATTCTCATATTTGAATTTTTTACAACTTTATGAATTGGCGCCATTGAATGACATTGTTCTTTGCTATATATTTGCTAAGATTGTTAATATTAATTCTGTAATAAATTTATTTAGATTCTTTTGGAATGGAACAGAATTTTAGCATTATTTTTGTCGCCAAATTACAAAGCGCAATCTTAAATTGGTGTTTTTTCTCGATGCCAGAGAATTTCTATTCAAATTGTTCATAGTTCTACGCGACTTGAATCGAGAATCTATTCAATCTTGGCAGATTCTCGGTATATTTAATGATTTCTTTTACTTTTATCTTATATTCTGCTATTCTGTGTTGCTAATTATTAATATATACGGTAATGGATGCCTCATTAATGAACTTAATTATGATTATCTTTTTGTTCTTTTTGTTGGATGGCACGAAACTGACAATAGAATACAAAGAATCAATTCAATGGGTACCAGGTGATGATTTCACAATTCCAAAGAAACAATTGTATCGAAAAGAAGCGATCCATTGTATATTTCCTACACATTTCAGAATCCATCAGAATACATCCATGGACGTGGGTTTCTGTATAGAGGCTAAAGTAGAAGCCTGGTTCAATGGTGAAGGACCCCGAACAACCATGCTCTATATATGGACGCTGGATTCAGGATGCTTCTGCTCGTTTGGTAATTCGAACAAACCATTCAAGAATGTATAAAAATGGATGCCAGAATTGTGGCGCGGTTCAGTTTGAAAACAAACCTTGATGTGATTGTCAATGGGCAATGTCTTTGTAGTGTGTCAGCAACCGGATGACCCGGTAATTTCAAAATTGTTGTTGAAGATCACCCTCAAATATTGATTTCGTTTGAATATATATTTTTTGAAATTGAAAAATTCAAGAGATTGGAATTCCGAATGTTATTCTGGTATGCTGATTCTTGATGCTTGACATTGATTAAACAACCACCATCATTCAAAAGCATGTTCGACGTTGAAATTTGCATTTGAATGCTTGTGTGTGTGTATGTGTGTGTTTTGGACGGAATCGATCATCATTCTTCTTGAAGAATTCTTTTGCAACACAGCCCCAGAAACCTTTGGTTTTCATGTAGAACGAAAAATTCCGAGGACAAAAGCTATTTGTCCAAGCATGTGCAGCATGTTTTAGAAATGTAAATTTTTTCCCTTCATTTGATTTCAACCAAAATTTTAATTTTTTTGAAATTATTAAAAATCAAAATCTGGCGCGGTAAAGCCCAAGTCCAAGTTCTATTATTAAACTCTTTCAAACTAGTTTGCCCACAGAATTATGTGTGGTCTCTAGAATCATATTATTATAATTTACCATCTCTCCCAAGGTTTTCAAGCTACATATTAATGATGTGAAGCGTATAATAGGAAACAGCAGCAGCGACAACAACAACAGCAACAACGATATCCGCACAATAACCAGAACAACCAAAGTCAAGAATCCACCGAAAAGAGAATGTGAAAGAATTATCAACCAACAACAACAAAAAAATTTGAATTTTACGTGACCAAAATGGTTGATGATGGCGATGGTGAAGATGGTGATGATGATCAGCTAAAAATATAAATGGGCTTCATACCAAATAATCGTAATAATAATATTTATAACATCAAAAGGGAAAACTTTGAAAATAAAGAATCCGGATGAGTGGCGATTATTACCATTCTTGTTGTTGTTGTTTTTTCTTCTTCTTCTTCGTCGTCGTCGTCGTCGTTGTTTCCGTTTTTTCATTATTGTTGCAAAATTTTTGTGCTGGTGCCGCATCGTCGGATCGATCCATTTTTCGTTCGGTTGTTGTTTTGTTTTTTTTCCGACAACATACACTCATTCAAAACGGGATTATATTATTCTGTGTCTATGTGGGTGTGGTTGTGTGTTCTGGAATTGGTTTTAGAGAGAATCCGAAGAATATTCAACCAATGTCAAATTATTATGATTTATCTATGCGCCACATAGCTGCCATATCCACAGCTATTTTGCATTCTCACTGAATTCCCGACAGAATTCGTCTCGAGGCTGGTTGGTGGGTGAAAATCATGGCTCCAACCACCACCAATAGATCCACATCATCACCATTCCAATCGTGTGATGGTGGAACAAGAAATACTAGTAATAATAATAATAATAATAGTTTCATCATCAATGTTCTTCACCAGAGCAAATTCAAATTGTTCATTGTTTTCTATCATCTATTCTATTTATTACTATTGTTATCGACCATTGTCATAATTCCTGGAACATCACCAACATCAATAACATCATCAACATCATCATCACATGATTATAACAACATCTCCACAACCACCGATTCTGTTGGTGGATTCAACCGACCAACTACCATCCAGCACGATGGCCAATCAAGTATGTTAATTTTTTCTGTTTTGGATTATCAATCCATTAAATCTGGATCATTAAGTTTATGTGTGTGTGTGTGTGTGTGTGTGTTTGTAAAACGAGAACCTCGAAGCCTGTCTCCCATTAGTTCTTCGCGACGAAGACATCGAAGCGATCATATTTCGCTCCAAGAAGACGATGAAACATAATCCATTCAATTGATTTGCTGCTTGCCTTTCTTGGATTTTCGTTTTGTTTTTTCGTTTTGTTTTTTCGGAAATTCAAATTCCAAATTTGCCATCCTGTTTCCCCTGGCATTATATTATTGCTTCCTATTGTGTGTGTGTGTAAATGTGTGTGCGTTTTTATAATGAAGTTGGCAGTAAATTATGTGTGTGTGGCAGTGCAAGATGTGCCATTGCCCTGGAGCCATGGAGGATTGTTCATGGATTCTGGCACAGGATAATAAGATTGGAAACGGAGAATGGTTGTGCGCGCGAAACTCGGGACGGGAAACAAAACATTTTTTCTTCGCTCCGGATTCAATGATGATCCTGTAATGAGATGAGTGTTTTGCCTGTTGTTTTCTTATTGTTTCCGACAGTTTCGGGTCCCGTATTTTGTTTTTTCTCGGTTATTTAAATCATCAGTAAAAATAAAAATTCAATTCCAAAGTTTTTTCCCGCGCCGTTTGCCTTCGGGTCATCCCGTACTTTTGGAGCTTACGCAAGCCCCAACACCCAGCCTTTATATTAGCTAACGCAAATTCAGGGAACCCGAAATGTATTGTTGAATTTTTCGGGTAAATCCAACCGAAAATGATAAACACGGGTATTGTTCGGTTCGGGTCCCGCGACCAACATCATCATCATCATCATCCTTCATAATTGGTTAATGGTATTTCATTTATAATGATCAACCATTGCCTAAGCTGCTAAACTGCTTCACTTCACTTTAGTGGAGTAAAATGTATGTGACAAACTCTAATTGGTTTTGTTTCGGTTTTCAGTTTTTTTTTTCGTTGGTTCAACATTCTCTTAAAAATTATTATTCTTTTTATTTTGAAGCTGTTAATTTTGAGAATGATGAAACAAGAAAAGAAAGCCAGTGGGATACTTTCACTGTCTCCCTATCTCTCGCCTACTCGCTCCTCGATACTCGTACACTCGATTCTCGGTCTCCAAGAAGAAGAAGCTTAATATTTCTTCCGATTTTTTACGCCCGAACACCAGAAAAAAAATATGATGATGATGATGAACAATTTTTCATGAACATTCTAAATTCGGGCCAAATTTAGAAACAACATTTAGATACCCGCAGTACAAACATCCACATCGACATGTAGATCCTACACATTTCCACTACTAAAGAACTAACGCTTTAGTTTGGCGCGACAAAGCGCGAAAAAAAAATATAATTGGATTGGCCCCGCAGTACAGAGGGTAGAGGATATGGGAAGAAGAACACGAATGAACGAATGAATGAAAGACCAAAATATCCACAGGATCCACATTGGAAGAGTGGATTAAAATGGCCGGTGAAGCGCAAGAATCGATGACTTAATTCATCACACACATATTCTGGTGGATGTGAGACTAAGCGAGTGAAAGAGAGAGGACACAAAATCCTGAAAGATCCTGAAGAAGAGGGACGTGGTTGACAAACAGCAATAATGATAAATAGATATTGTGTGGCATATTTTTTTTGTTTGAAAAAAAAATTCAAACAAAAAAATGGGCGCCAATTTTCAAAAATTACGTGACATCCAAATCATGATAATTATCTACGATATCCCGAGTCTTAGCCCGACACACACAGACACACACAAAATGGATCATTCCAGAATGATCATAATAACAGTAATAATAATGGCGAAATAAAAACCATCCAAATTCTGGATTCTGGATTCTAGGGTTTAAACACCATGACGGTGTGTTCCACCATGTACCGTTGATTATTCTGCGGTCTGTGTGTGTGCGTGTGCACTTGGTGTGTGTGTACGTTGATGATTGTATGATGACCAAGGATCCCAATGCTGATGGGATAATGATTGCTCTCCAACCGGGAACCAAAAAACCCGAACGACTAGAATTGTCACGAACAGAATCAACACTAAAACAACAACAACAATAACAACTACAACAACGACAACCACGACTTATGTTAGTGTCGGACAATTTGTATCTCTTTTCCTGTTTTCCTAGTAAGTTGTAATATGTTGTGTTGTGTTATGTTCTGAAACAAAACGAAATAAAAATGAACAACCAGGAATATTGTTCCAGAACAAGGACAACCTTTTTTCATTTTCATTGAAACAACCGAAATAGGAAATCTATTTTGGTTTCGGTTTTTGTTGTTGTTCTTTTTTTTGAATTTTTATTTTTTCGCGCGCTCCCTTTTCTCTCGCGCTTCAGGAATGTGTTCCTGAAAAGAATTCAGGAATTTTTTTACAACTGAAAATAAATAAATAAATAAAAACATTGTTCAAACACTTAGCAGGGTTGACTCTCTCCCTCTTCCCATTGTTGTTCTTCTTGCTCGTCCTTGTTCTATTTGAGAATAAGCGAAAAAAATCGATACCAAAAAAAGAGATAGGCAGGGAGCAAGATAGATAGATCCAAGACTAGAGATCCAAGAGCCAGAATGCCAGAATGGGAGCAGAAAAACTATTTGTTTTCATTTCTTCTTCTTCTTCTTCTTCTTTTTCGTTTTTGTTTCTCCACGTTCCATCTTTCTCTTCGATCTGCTGCCACGCATCTTCTTCATCTTCATCTTCTTTTTGCTCCAACTACTTCTGGTTGGTAGAATCCTCTTGCTCCCCTCCCCCTCTCTCTCTCTCTCGCTCTTTATAGATTGTATTTCATCCTGGTTGGACATTAATTTAAATTTAAAATAAATAAAACTTGAAGCTTGTCGCATCGGAAAACGACGACGACGACGACGAACGAAACACTATCGAACACGCCCAGCCCGACAACATCCATTTTTCCCGGATTCTTGATTGTTGTTGTTGTTGTTTTTGTTCTTTCTCCATCCACAACCTTGACGATTTTGACTCTCGATTCTGGGAGCCAACTGTGTATGGCTGCTGCCATTTGTAGTAGTCTTGATAAATATTTATTTTTCATTTTCCCGGGCCTCCCCCTGGTATCTTGGCCAAATGGCGCCCCGAATAACCTTTAATTCAATCAAAATGTGAAGATGTGAAGCGTTGTGGGCGTCCGAAACAATGAAAAAAAAGAGCTGCAAAATGGTTTTTTAAATGCTCTAGCACCTCCGAGATTCTGTACGTGTGTGTGTAGGCCAGTGAAATTTTTATATGATTTCCTCCAGTCTGGCTGTCAAGCCTGGTTTTCGGTTCTTGATTGTTGTTGAATTAAAATTTAATAAGACAATTCCGTTTCTCATTCCTTTTCTGTGTTGTTGTTCGGTTATTTTATTAGCTTTCCATTGTGCAAAGTGCATTTTCCGCTCGCCTATTCGGCCATTTCCCGTCCCGTTATCGAGTCCCGGGTCCATCATCAATGGCTCCCTGGATGCACCATTTACCGAGACCAAACAGTAAATGGATTAAATTCGATCGAATCCATTGCTGGATGTTTTCGGTCCCGGTCCTGATCGATTCTACGTCCTGAATCCTGGTCCGAGGGCGTCAAAACTTTTTATACCATTGCTTGATGGCGTTTGATTTTTTTGATTTGCTCGATTCAAAACAAAAAAGTTTCAGGTTTTGCCCCCAAAACTCGACCATTCTTTTTCGGAGACTTCCACTAGGATTTTCACACCTAACACTTGGTGGATTCTTGGCGCCCGATTCCGATTTTTCCGATTTTTGTTTTTGGAACTTTTTTGATTTTGTTTTTGCGAACGAGTCAGCGCTTTTTGGAATATTCTCGTATCGTCAAACTTATTAATCAGCTTTTCTCTCGTGCTGAAAAGCTTCTCTGTTTCCGAGAATCATCTCTCCAGGGACCCGGGATTCGAGAACCTGAATCCTGAATCCCGTGCCAGGGCCCAACGTTCAACTTTGCCGAAGAATCCCGAAGAGGTTTATGATAATTATAACTGTTATTATTATTATTGTTAGGTTGATGAACTCCTCTAATCCCTAATTAGGTTTTTAATCAATTTTAAATCGATTATTCTTCGCTTTGTTTTGCTTGCTTGCTTGCTTGCGCGCACACACACACACGCAGGCACACACTATGAATGTATCCTCCCTTTTCCCATTATTATTATTATTATATAATAGTGATTAGGGAAACCAGAAAGGAGTGCACCCCAAATTAGAAAGAAAGAGAGAGAGACACACTCGCACACACAGCGAGTATTGTAGCGAGTATTGATGGTAGGATGGGCCGAACACGAGAGAGACAAGACACAACGATGGAAATTAATTATTTAGCTTTATGTGTGTGCGTGTCTGAGTGGGCTTTGTGTCTCCCTTATTTTGCTTGCTTGTTTGCTGGCTTTTCTGTCGCTGGTCCACCCTTTTCCATTGGTTTCTGTGGCTAGAGCGTGCATGTTATGGCCCCACTAGGGGTCAATCGTATCGTTGTTGTCGTTGTTGTTGTTGTATGTAGATTAATTTATCGTTAAGCCAAAACCCAAACCTCCAAGGATCGCGCGCGCACATACACACACTATCACACAGTATAGGGCGGATAACTAATGTTGGCGGAGGAGTGGGCGGAAAATCAGGAAACTTCCCTGCCCCCCAAACGCCTTGTGTTAGCATCAACAGCAGCAGCCACAGCACAGCTAACAAGCTAACAAGACTATGTGATCTATAATTATTTATTATTATTGGGCGCCACATATACAAAAAAGCAAGCAAGCAAGCAGCCAATATCCAAAGATTCAATTTTTTTTTGTTTGGCGCGTTTTGGTAGTTCTGGTGGTGGTGGTGGTGTTCCGGTGTGCCCGTTATACACAGAATTTCTCTGTCAACATCAACGACAGAATTTTGAATTATGAATTATGAGTATGATTATTATTATTAGTAATATTAGTAATTCATGTCCGGAACAACGTTGGGATTCTCGTCGTAGTTTCTCGTGTCATTTTCTGGTTGCTGTTGTTGTTGTTGGTGTTCGTCGCACACTAGCGATGTTCCAGAGTTTGGTACAGACATCGTCCTCGATTTAGGATTCTAGTGAAATATTTCAATTTTTTTTATTCGCATTGAAATTTATTTATTTCGGATAGAAAAAAATCCCAAAGATCCCAAAACCAAACCAAACCAACCAGAAGATTAATTGATTGGCGCCCTAGAATATTTCCAAAATATGATGATCCATATTTTTTTTGAATATTTTTGGAATTTCGAGATTTCCCAGATCAATTTATTATTATTATTATTGTTATTATTATTATTTATTGATTGGTCCTAAAATTATTGTAGTAGTCCTATCGAATCCTACAGAGTCCATCCGGTAGAAAGAGCATCTTTGAATGAAGCGAATCCTCGTGTTTGCTCTTTTGTTAGCATCCAGCGAAATTTGTTTGCAGAGGATCACTTTTGTTCATTGTTCGCCATGGCGCCATTTTGATGTAGGTTCTCCCAGTCCAAGGATCTAATTGAATTAGCCCAAATAATTACTGAGAAGCACAGGCACACACACGCACACAACCTAGAAAGAGATATTCTTGGTTTTTTCGGCGTACAACTTTGAGCAAACTTCCCTCTCTCGCTCGGATCCATTGTCTTTTGGATCCATGGAATGGGATCAACAATAGGATCCGAGACACACCGCCTGTATTTTTTTTCTTCTTTTTGGGTTTGTCCGTTGGTCTGGAACAGCGTTCCAGCCGCCGCCACCGCTGCCGCTGCCACCACCGCCCGTAACCGAAAACCCAGAACGTGTTTGGGAAATAGAAACCAAAATTATTATTATTATTATTATTATTATTATCATTATTTTTTTTCTAGTTGTGCTCGTTATTGGTATAACTTATTGTATGTATGTAAGTCTTCTTCTTGGATTCTGGCGCCTGACTCCTGATGGTCGTCTTTGGTGGTTGCTGCTGCTGCTATTATTATTAAGTTATAAATTAAGTTTTATTATATTATATTACTAGTAGAAGCGAAAAATAAAATAGGGTAGACCAAGCTCGGGTACACACGCGGCGATCCAGGATCCTGCCATAGGATTCTGGGAGGGGGCGTCCAGCATTCTGTATACTTTCTTTTTTTTTATAGCTTATGCAGGCAAAATTTTCAGACGAGTCTACCATGATGATGATGATGATGATGATCATAATAATTTGCTTCATCCATTGAAAGTTATTTGCAGAATTAATAATAAAAAAATATATACGTTTTAGGTATTCGTTGAATCCCTCAACTTTATCCACGCCCACTGGGTAGGACTTGAACGAACGAACGAACGAACGAAAAAAATGCGCAGGAAATTGCTTGCGATCTTTTGAAGGAAATTTTTCCGACAAAAATTTAAATTTCGTTCTTCTTCTTCTTTATTCTTCTTGTTCTTGTTGGGCGCCAATTTCATAAACATGTTTCTTGTTGGTTACCCTGGTTGATGATGATTATGAAGCTCATCAATTCTGCCATTTTTTCTCATTCGATTTTTACCATCATCATCATCAACGATCATCAAGCTCGCGTTCGTGTAGACCCCCTCCCATTCATTAGTGATCAACTTGATGGTGTATTTAGGTAAATATGCTAGGTTCCTGGTTTCTGGATGGTTTTTTTTGCAAAATTTGAACATTGAACAAAAAACATTGAATACCCACAATCCAACAATCGTTCCAGAACAAGGCCAATTTTTTTGCTAGTTCCAAGAGAAAGCGAAAGTTTTGAATAGGTTTTCGAATAAAATTCGAAGAAGCTATACACTAAACTTTTTTTTCGCTTTTCGTATCCGAACATCATGGTTCCCTGATAAAATGTTACTTCGAAGAAGCTTTCAAAAATAAAATAAAAAAGAAAACTTGTAAAATCAAAAGTTTTGCCCGAGCGCAGCAAACTCATTTATCACAAAACACACATACACATTGCTGGATTGTCTAGCTCTGGCTTTGGGCTCCCGGGCCAAATCGAATAATATAATTCAGAATAATTGTTCCAAAAATTTTCAAAACCGCCCACTAAATCCCCTCCCTCTCGCCTTGTTCTCTCAAATCGGGCGCCATGATCGCTAAATCTATTTTTCTTTCTCTCTTCTCTTAATTCTTCTCTTTTTGTTGTCGGACGCCCGCCCTAGCACACACAAAGCAGCTATTGACATAGCCGCATAACCAGAATATTAGTGTGCGTGTGTTGACAAATTCAATAATTACCCTAATGTGTATCAATGTGCGTGGCCCATACTACGACTATAATATTCCAGGATCATCATCAAAATACAGATCGAGGGAGAGAGAGAGAAAAAAAAATATGGGCTTCGGTGATGGTGGTGGTGGTGGTGCATCATCATTATCGAATGATAGATGAGAGCTTTAATATAATGGCTCTCTCTCCCTCGCTCGATGTCCTTATTTTTCATCATCATCATCATCACCATCACCATCACCATCTTCTTCTTCTTCAGCTATCCAGAACACAAATACACACACGCACTATTCTGGGAGCGAAGGCCGCATATGAGGATAAATATATCTTGGATATCTTGGATCCTCATATGCCTCCCTATGTTGACTCGACCATGGGATCCTGGTTATACTGCTGCTGCTGTTGTTGATGGTGGTGGTGTGGTGTGGTTATTTATTCCATCCAAGTATATGAAATGACACATTGAAAAATTGGATTAGATACATTATACTGGCCCCAGCAGCTTTGGCCCGACTGGCTGGTGCAATAAGAAGACGGCCGGGAATCCGGGAATCCGGGTGTAATAAGAATAAAGGCCCACGATGATATTGATGTTGTTGTTGATGATGAAGATGATGATGAAGATGGAGCATAGCCATTTTGTTTTTTGGTTTTTGTTTTTCGTTATGTTTGTTTCAGCCTTAGTTTCAGTTCTAGTTTAGCAATTTTTATGGGTCATCCAATTGTTGATAGATGGGCGTGTAAGGCCAGAATTTTGTAACAAAACAACAGGAACAACGACGACGACGACCAACAAAAAAATGATACCAGGGGATTATGGTTAATACTTTCAAGACCCGAACTCTCCCGTCAATAATAATAATAATAATAATAACAATAATCGATGGACATTTTTCTTATTTTTCTTCTTCTTCTTCCATTTGCTTGGTATCTTTCCAAAGAAAATTGCAAGCTAAGAATGTTTCTGTTTTCGCGCTCTTTTTTTTCGGTATTTTTCTTCTTTTTTTTCGTTTCGTTCTTTATGAATGGCCCCCAGCCCCCTAACTTCCCCTTAGCCGAAATAGGCCCAATTTTCTCGCATTCGGCAGAACTGTCCCATATCAATGGCTTCGATGATGACGACGACGATCATCATCATCTTGTTGTTGTTATTGTTGTTACGCAATTACTCTAAGTGTTCCCTCCCCCCACCCCAGTTAGCGCGTTTGGGCGTGACAGAATCCAATGACAATTGGAACAAAATGCCAATCATTTTTCGAAAGTTTTTGAATTTTTTTTATTTTTTGTTAGTTTTTTTTCCCAAAATGAAATGATGTCGTCCTTTAGAATTTCGCGAACGGAAATAACCGAAAACCGAATTTCAAAAAACGCGGGAAATGTTTCCGACGCGAAAAAAAAATAACTAAAATTCAATTCACAAATTCAATTTATTTTCGTTGATACGCGTAGTATAGTTGTGTGTATTGGAAAAGATGAATGAAAAAAAAGAGAGAGAGAAAGCGAGAAAACGACGGGAAATCTTTATTTATTCATAAACGATCCAAAACCTTTTGGTTATAGTTTTGGGCGGAATATCGCGGATATATCGGATACAGTATAGTGACGCCCAATCTTGAAAAGCGGCGTTTATTGGGATTGGATTGCCTTTTAGCCATCGATGAATCAAAAATTTGCCGTTCGAAACTTTGTACCAAAACGTTGGTTCGTTCGTTCGGTTCGTTCTTGAAAATGTTTCCAAAACCAATTCGACAGAAAAAAAAGACTCGGAAACAAACTTTTTTTTCAACATCCAACTTTTTTTTCTTTTTTTTTTCTTCATTTCTTTATTTGTGGCAAATTGTTCATCTTCAAGCCTGTCTGTCTGGAACCAGCAGCTTTTTACCAGCTTTCCGGCTTCTTCCCAAGTGCATTTCCCAAGTATTTGGATCTGGGCGAAAAGCTGAAGGAAACAAGAAAAAAAAACTTTCCAAAAGTATTCTCCATCTCTCTCCCTCTCCCTGTCTTGGTATCCTGTACCGTTTCCTCTTCACGATGTTGTCTGTCCTATCCTATTTGTACGGGCCTGTGCGTGTGTGCGTGTGTATGCGCGCGTAATTCCAATATATTTAATCCAATAAATACCAAAATCGACTTGATTTTAAGGCCAAACGGTTCCTCCTCTTCTCTTCTCTTCGCTAGTTATTTTATTTTATTATATTTTCCATCAATTGCCCCAGCCCCAGCCAATAGCAATAGCACTGTTATTGACTGTGAACGTTAGTCAATCACACAAGTACACACAACACAAAAACGCACACACCTCCCATCCCACGCACAAACGCACACATATTTGATTTGAACCAATCGAATCGAGCCAATAGCCAAAAACCAACCAACAACCAAATAAAAAAAGGTGGAGCTTGATGGAGCTAGCATTGGGGACTGTCCCCCATCCACACTCTCGTGCACTCTACAAATTTGTCATCAATGCACAAGCACAAGCACACGCACAAGCACACTTATTGTGTGCCCAACATCCAGCCCCCAACAAAAACCCCAAACCAGCGCCACAACGTGCTTTGATTTGGAAATTAAATTTTCCCATCATTTTTTGGGTTCCCTTTCCCGCTGCTCCCCCGCGCCGATCTTTCTACACGATTCGTCGGATTCTGCTGGTTGGAATTGGAACTTTATTTTTCTTTTGCTTTTTTTTCTTCCTGGAACTTCTGTTTGTTCACCACCATCAGCAGCGTTCTCTGTTTTCTGCTTCTCTGGATTCTCGGTCCGATTCACGGAATCCGTGCATGATTTTCCGAGCGCGCGTTTTTTTTCAGCGAAAAATTCTCCCGTTCCCGTTCTTGGTCCGTTTGCAAATTTTTTCGTTTTTCGTTTTTTGTTTTTTGATTTTCAATTTTAGCCAAAATTTATTGAAGTAGAAAAATCCTAGCAGCGCTCTTTGACTGTTGGCTGGTTGGTTGGTTCCCAAACATTCCCGAAATGTTTATTACCCGAAATTCGGGTGCATATCCGAAATGGTGGAGAAAACCCCTTGGAAAAATCACAACTCTATTTTCTCCATCCCCCCATCCTCGGATCCTGGTATTTGGTCCAAAATGATTTTGATTAGGTGCAGGATCGCATCATCCTGATGTCGATGTGATGCAAGAAAGAGCGGAGAGCGAGAGAGTTCGTGACCAAGACTTTTGATGAGCTTAAAGACCCCCGTTGCACCAACGACGACGACGACGACGACGATGATGATATTATTGGTCCAACGAAATAAAAGAAGAAAAATATTGATCCCGCGATCTTGATTGTTTCTTCTTTCTTTCTTTTTTTTCAAAAGCTAGATTCTTCTGCCTTCTGTATTGTGTTGTGTGTTGTTCCGGGATGCCGTTGTCTTTTTTTTTGTTGTCGTTGTTGCTGTTCAATTCTTTTGTGTCACAATGGATTCTTCAGACAGAAGCATGATCATGATGGCGGTGATCATCATCATTTTTTCCTGTGCTAATACTACTATTATGTAACCTTTTCTCCTTTTCTTTTGCTCTTCACTCTTTATTGTCCACCATTGTGATCCACCATGGTATCGATACGGGATCAATTGTGTTCAAAGAGAGAGAGAGAGAGCGGGAGGGATCCTTCGTGTACCATTGCCAAAGTTTTCCCATTGTCTGTATGGTAGGATGGTGCATGGTTGATGTTTTGTCCTGATCACCGAAAAAAATTGACTTTGTCCCTTGCGCTTTTGGTAAACTCTTTCACGTTTTGTCTTGGTATTTCCCAGACAGAGAATAGAATGAAACACAAATATAATATAATAACTTAACTCCTCGATTGTTGTTGAATGAATGAATGAATGAATGAGAATGTTTTGTGAATAAGAGAAATGTCGGTAATGTCGGTAATGTGAGTGTGTGGATGTGTGTGTGTGTGTGTGCAATAGCGGAAAATTATTTTCTGATGTATGCTCATTCTTAATATTCATCTACTCGGATGGATTCTTGGGAAGATCCAGCATCCTGCAAAAAAATGGAGACTTTAAAAGAGAGACAGAGATTGAGATTGAATTGGGCCAAAAGTGCACACACCAAAACACAAAACACAATAGCAAAAACAATGGTTGATGAAATGAAATGAAAAACAAAAAACAAAAGCAAATCTCTCCCATTTTGATTCAGGCCAGAAAGGGGATTATTCCCGAAAAAAAAGTGGATCCATCAGGATGAAACGACTATGGCAACGAAAAGATTATTTTTATTTTTTTATTCTGGTATACAATGAAGCAACTTTGATGCCAACATTCTGGCTCTTTTGGATCAACGCGCCAGACACGCTTCACCTACAGGACATAAGAATGAAATGAGATTCTTGTATCTCGAATTCTTGCAGGAATCCAAGGTGTGCTGCCCTGCACAGCATTTTCATTTTATTTTATTTTTTAAACAAATGAATCTTGGAATCTTCTTCACGGAAACACAATGAAATTCCCTTGCGTAAATTATTAATTTTCAAGAATTTCGCCTCGTTTCTGTCTCGCAATTTGGAAGAAAAAAACAAGAGGAAAAAAATTTAAAATTTTATTTTCTCGAAATTTTTCTTTCTCGGTTGTTTTAGATGGTTTTCTGGTATGCTTTTATTGTTTTTTTTCCCGCTCCTCCTCTTCTCCTGCCTAGCTACACATTCCAAAATGCGCGCTTGAAGTTTGAAGTTTTAAAAAAATTTTATTTCCAAAAAATTTCCCAAACCAGAGAACCTGGAGTTTCTGGAATTTCCATTAGGGGAAATGTAGTGGATGCCATTCACCAAAGCGAAAAACTTTTGCATATTCTCCTGGCCCTCTCTCTCTCCATTTCGCCCACCTTCATGATCATGATCATCATTCGTGCTACCTATATCAATTTCTCGTGTACCTTGTTAGCACAGAATTCACAGAATTTCATTATTATTATTATTGTAGTAATGATGATCATGATTGTCGGTGTGGGCGTGGGCCGATTCGTGACTTTTTCCTGGCTCCATTCCAATTCCATTTCAATATCCTCCCCTTCCCTTTCCCCCCCCCAGAATATTCTCCGTGGAATTCTCTCTCTCTCTTTCAAATTTTTTTTACTGTTTGCTTTTTTGGTTCTTGCATTCAATTTGTTTATCATCATCATTACTACTACTGTTGTTGTTATTAGTAAATTTGCATCGGAATAATAATAATATGAATATGATTCTAGCCTTGGTGGAGCCCGAATAATGATAATATGCAAGCTTTTGTTGTCGGGAAAAAAGAGAATCTTTTGATTGTTATTATGAAGTTGATGATGATGATGATGAACAGAGGATTCTCTTTTTTTTCCTTGGAAATCAGGATCCATAAAGAGTTGAGCACGGCAGTTTGGGATTGCCAGTATCCCCTCATTGTTTTCCACGGGTGATTGTCGCCGTTGTTCATTTTCCGAAAAAAAAAGATGAACAAATAAACAACGGCACCATCATCATTATCCTCTTTGTGTTGTTGTTTTATATTTATTGAAATTAGGATAATAGTGTAGTTTGCTCGATGAGGAGCCATGAGGATTCTTGAAGGGAACGAGGGAGCCATATAGACAAAGATACTAAAGCTTTGGCTTCAGTCCATCAAGAAGCTATCATTTAGTTTTGGAAAGAATCAAATGTCATTTAAAAATTGAAAGCGAAAACAACAGCAATTTTTGCTCTCTTTCTCTGCCTGCCTGTGTGCTTTGTGTGTATCAATCAAATGATTTCCGGTTGAAATATCAATCAGATAATATTATAGGTTTACTGTCAACAACATCCACGTCCGTCAACATATCAAAATACCATTCTTGAACTCGTTTGTCGTCGGATACTGTTGGTCGTCGTTCCCCGATATCTCTCCGCCGATTCCTATTGAATCCGGGTTCTCCACCAAATCATCGAATGATGATTTATTACTGTGGGTAGTGTATGAGATTCTGGATCTGGAGTCAGGATTGTTCTTTTGTTCGGCGATCCAGACTTAATGATATAGGGAGACCTAGATAGAAACGGACACACCAGTGAATGGGAACGATAGAGGAAAATCATTAATTTATCACTGGACACAAAAGGACACACTGTGTGTGCTGGGGGATTTGCGTTGTGGAGCCAGTGGATTTCGGTCGGTGTATAAAAAATAAGCACTCTTGGCCTATCCAGAGTGTCTGCTGTTGGCGGGTGTGTCCCGAGATGTGTGTGAAGGGGGCGTTTACCGACACTTTTTGTGTCCGAGTTTGATTTTGATTTACTAAAAGTGCATTTTTGTTTTACTTTTTTTTCCAACACAACATTATTAGATCCATCATCACAATCAACAACCATCCAGACAACGACACCGAACGACAAGAATCCGCGGACGATTGTAGCTGATTTAGAACCAGAGCTATTCGCTACTGCATCCTCAAACAGTTCTGTTCCAACAAGACCAGATTTGATTACAACTGGGCGTCAAAAGCGTGTTGTTGGATCGCTGTCATCGACAGTATCCGACGATGGTGTTCGTTTATTTCAGAGCTCAAGTGGTAAAAACCATAACCATCACCAAGAACAACATCAAGATTCAACGATAATCAATGGTGAAAAACGTGAATCGGTTTATGTTTGTGAAGATGGCCAACTGGAATTGTCATGTCAACAACAACCAAACAAACATATCGATGTGTTGCGTGCCAATTTTGGTAGATTTAGCATCACACTTTGTAATCCAAGTGGCTTCCTCGATTGGAGCGTCAATTGTGCTTCCGGCAATTCCATTTTGCCAATATTAACCGAAAGGTACTGTGTGTGTGTGTGTGTGCTTGTGTGTTTGTTCATATATTTTTTATATTATTATTATTATTATTATTTTCATCATCATCATTTGTCTCATTCTGTATCTTTTTTTTGGGAACAACTTTTCCATTTCCATTTCCATTGCTATTTCCCTCCCCGCCGTTGTTTGATTTTGTATAACTTTGTGTGTATAAAAATTGGTCGCACTCCAAATGCAGACGCACACAGCCACACGCTCAGACACACGCAGACAATTGTGTGTGTGCCTGTGTGTGTGCTGCAAAGTGCCAAATGAAATTAGTTTTCTCCTCCTACTTCTCCTCCTCCTCTTTCTTTTCAATCTCTCTCTGCTTTGCTCTCAATCTGCTCGCAAGTGGTGGTGGCGGTGGCGGCGGTGTCCCTAATTCCGTTTCCTGATCTCAGAGGAGACTGGTAAAAATTTTTAGATCAAACCACTCGGGATTTTTGTGTTCGCCTGGCTTTTTTTTGGCAACAAACAAAAGTGGATGTGCATTAGAGAGCTAAAGCGAGAGAAACAAAAATTTAATCAAACAAAAATTATATAGGCCCATGGCATAATAATAAATCCAGTAGCCATCGTCTTTTCAACAAGCCTAATTCACTTTAATGATGGTGGAACATAAATTTATGATTTTCATAATAATAATAATCATAATCATAATCGTATATGTTTATCCAGCCAGCCAGCCATAAGGGGTAGCCAGAAAAATGCAATGCAGTGCAGCCCACTTTCAGGGGTACAGGGGCAATTCTTCGCGCACGTTTTTCCGACCAAGCTCCAATTCTAAGCGCTCTAGAATTTTTTTTTAAGAAAATGCAATGTATTAAAGTCAACTTTCAAAACAAAGCTCGAAAAACCGAGCCTGAAGCGCGCAAGAATTTTTTTTCGCAAAAATGCGATGCAGTGAAGCCAACTTTCAGGGGCAATTCTTTGCGCCTGTTTTTACGACCAAGATCCAATCCGAAGCGAACTAGAATTTTTTTTCAAAGAAAGTGCAATGCATTAAAGTCAACTTTCAAAAAAAGGCGCGAAAAACAAAACCTGAAGAGCGCAAGAATTTTTTTTCGCAAAAATGCAATGCAGTGAAGCCAACTTTCAGGGGCAATTCTTCGCGCACGTTTTTCTGACCAAGCTTTAATCCGAAGCGAGCTAGAATTTTTTTTCCAAGAAAGTGCAATGCATTAAAGTCAACTTTCAAAAAAAGGCGGGAAAAACAAAACCTGAAGCGCGCCAGAATTTTTTTTCTCAAAAATGCAATGCAGTGAAGCCAACTTTCAGGGGCACAGGGGCAAGCCTTTGTCTGGGGCTGGGCAGACTGTAATTAATTCTTGAATTTTATTTTTTTTTTGTTTGAAATTAGCCTGGTTCGATTACACTTCAGAAGCATTGTTATTCCGGAATGGTTCCCTTGCCTTGTCCTTCAATTCGATTTGGTTGGTCTAACTACTATTTACTAACTTAACTTTAATTCGATTGGTCCACAAGACGCCAGAATCCATGAATGAGAGAGAGAGAGAGTTGGATAGAGCGAAAAAAATAATCCTCAGAATTAAGTCCATTTCGGACCATTGTCCATGTTGTCATGGTTGTTGTTGTTATTTTCTGGTTTCAATCACATTTTTAATTGAATCTTCTGCGTGTCTTCAAGGCCCAGACCGACCAACCAACCAACCAACAGACCGACCGACCACCGAGGATAGATTAGGATTGTCAATGTTATACGTCTAGGTTATTTATATTATTCGGGCTGTTGGTTGGGCGTCATTATTTTTCTGCTTCTGCTTCTGGTTTTGGGTGTCATGTTTTAACTTATTTTCATAAGAAAAGAAGTTATTCAACCAGAATCTCATTTCATTGTCTCTCTCTCTCTCTTTCGTTCTCGGTTAGTTTGCGTTTAGGTCGGTTGAGTTGGTTGGATTCATGGCTCCCGAGAATCGAAACTATCATTATTACAAATATTATTATTATTCCCTCTAGATATCAATATCGTGTGGTCTAATCACAAAATCATTAGGCTTCAATGAATCTAGAAATGAAACAAGCATCAAAAAAACAACAAAATATCAAGATTCCATTTGTCATTTTTTCCCTGGTTCCTCATTTCCTCCCTTCCACTTCCAACACTTGGTGTCACTGACGCCAGGGTACTTGGTACCTTCCGTTCCTGCGTGTGTGTGTGTTAAGTGAAAAAAAAACCATTTGCATAATTAACATTTAACCCTTTAGCTCTAATTTTTGGCCTCTCAAAAGCCTCTCTCTGCCGCTCTTCTGCTCTTCTTCTTCTTCTTCTGGTGTATAATTAAAATCACTCGTATTACTTTTGTGCCGTACCAACCTATTCGGAACATGTTATATAACCACATATTGGATAATATGTTATGGGTGGGGTTGTATGTATTTTTACAGAATCTGGTCTTGAATTTTCCACCACGTTGGAGATGCACGGGCAAGCGAGAGAGAGAGCGAGAGAAAATGTGTTCGTATTAATTATTTCCTCTTGTGCGATCAACGAGAAATGAGCTCTCGCATCTATTGGATCCTATTATGGCGCCAAAACGGTTCTGCTGGTGCTTACTAATGTTTTAATTAATCCTTAACACCCACACGCACACATAAGATCTTTTATAGCTATCTATTCTCCTCTAGCATCTACTGTAGAATCCCCTCTCTCTATCTTCCCTGGTGATACCGGCAGAATCCTCCCGAACTGATGGCGCCAACAATCACTCTGTATTGGATCCCTCAATTCTGAAGAGGGAACCAAAAATAAACGAGATTCAGAGGAGCGATCCAGCTCTGGATCCAGTGTGTGTGTGTGTGAGAGCGCGTGTTTAATTGACAACTGTCAAAAAACCATGGGATTCGGGCCGATTCTGCCGCGATTCTTGCTGTTATATTTCTCTTCTCCAATTTTCCTTTCCGGGTTGTTTCCAAACTTCCACTTTGGATCCTCTCCATTTCGTTCACGGATCCATGATTTTCTCTCGATATTCTTTTCGTTTTTCGTGTTTGAATCGAAGACTTCAATTCAATTTTGCTGGCTCCACCAAAGAGAGAGGCGCCCTAGAATCTTATAATATAAGAAAAAAAAATATATAATATACCACCATGGTTGTTAGGGGGGGGGAAGGAAGTGAGAAGCTATTTCCGAACCACAACAGCCAAGATGCAAGTGATTTTTCCCGCCAAAACTACCAAAATTGAACCCAACGGAAGAGCCAAGTGGTGAATGGAAGTGAAAATAGAACAAGAGGAAGAATCATCAAAAACTATCGATTAATATCGAATTTGTTGAAAAGAGAGCGAGCGAGAGATTCTTTTTGAATTGAATCGCTTCTTCTTCTTATCTCGCCACCAGATTCATTCACACACACCCAAACAGGACGCATTTGAGTTTAATATTTGAACCTGAAAATGGTCCCAAAGCTCCCATGGACCCCATGGATCCCAATATCCAGATTGATACCCGAACACACACATCCTTGGTTCATTTCGTTCATTCATTTTTTTTCTTGGTTGGTTGGCTGGTTGGTTGGCGTCCCTGGATACATTTTTTTTCTTGAACTTTTGACTTTTGAACACACGCACACACACACACACACACACAAACACACATCAAATGAACATGTGTTCCAGGAACACGGGAATCCAAACAAATAGGAACACACTGCACTTTGGGCTTTCTTGATTTATCATTGAACAACACAAGAGCTTCTTCTAGGTCGTTGTTGTTGAAGAAGAAGAATAAGAGAGCTAGAATCGGTTTCGAATTGAAATTCGATCGAATCAAAGTTGATTCGAAAAATAATATTAAAAAATATGTATTCCGCCATTATTATTATTATGATCGTCCATCATCGATCTTTCTTTTTCTTGGAAATTCTTGGAAAAAATAGAAGATATTGTGTTCAATATTCTAAGGTTTTTTTTCGTTCATTTAATATTCCAAGATATTCCCTGGTCCAGAATGTCCAGCATGCCTGTCTGTGCCTGTGTTCCATTTCTTCAGGTTTCTTCTTCTTTGGCCCAGTATGATGATGATGATCATGAGAATCGGTTCCCAGCAAAAGAGAAAAAAAATTGTCTCAACTCCATTTCTAGTGTGGGATGTTTTGCCGAAAAAAAATGGCAAAGTACCAGGATTCTCGAGTGCCTGTCTCTCAGTGTGTGTGTGATCGTTGTGTGTTTGTGCGCGTTTCATCCATTGACAAATATTTGTTTGTCTATCTGGTCGGGTGTTCCAACAAAACGAAGATCGGCAAGCGACCGATGAGAGAGAGAGAGAGAGAGAGAAGCGGCAAAAAAACGATTATTTACACGAGCTTCACATCACATCATCCAGCTCTTCCAGCTGAAAATGAAATAAAAGAACTGGAACTGGAACTGGAACACACATACACTGTTATGCTAAATGCAGCAGAGATGTGAGTTCCATTTGGTCCACCACTATTGGAATCAATTTGGTTGCTTAGCGAATGTTGGTGCGAATGAGAGAGAGAAGGGGGGGAGTTTCCAGCTATCCAGTTTCATTTTGACCAGCCCACACACCCTCACACACACACAACATTGAACATTTTCATATGTTCTGGATTCTGCAGCCTGGATTCTGTGGCCCGATGTTGGCCAGAATGTGTCCATTCATTCAATCAAATTAGTTTGATTTGAAGAGAGTTTTTTATCATTATTATTATTATTATTATTCGTGGATTCGTGGATTCTGTTCGTCGCTCTCGTTTGTAGCTCTCGTGTGTATATAGATTCTGTTTGCTGGTGCTTGAAATGAAGAAGAAGAAGAAGACGACTAAAATCATTGGATCGTCATGTCCAGTCGCTGCTGTTGCTGCTTCAGGACACAATTCCCATTCGGCTTGTATCATTATTATTATTATTATTTGTCGCCGTTCCGAATGTCCGGTTGGTTAGCTGAATCTAGCTGGTGCTGGCTGGTCTCGGTGCACCAAAATAAATTTTATAAAATATTTTAGCGGGAAACGGAATTTGAATCAACGAAAAAAAATAAAATTCAAAATAAAATAAAATAAAAAGCTTCCAACTATCGATGTATCGTCGGATGCAACGATTTTGAATTGAATACCCCCCTCACTTCATTTTTGAAAGGCTCTCCTTCTGGGCTTTCCCCGGAAAGAGAAGGAGGAGGGCAGAAGGCAAGAAAAAATTGGGCTGTTCATTAAGGTTGTATTCTTCATTCATTTTTTTCCAAAATTTAAATATTTCGCCATCGCCATTTTTTTTCTTCATTCTGGTTTTTGGATCCTGAGGGAAAGTGTCTCTCGCCATCATTACCACCACCACTTGTACACATATCCGCACACACACACTCTTGGAGACCACTTAACACTTGGATTCACTTCATTAGAAGAGACGTGTATTCTCTCAAAAGGAAAAATCCGGAACAAGAAGAAGACGAAGAAGAATCCTGGTTTTGGCGCCACAAAGCGAGAGAGAGCGAGAACAAGAACGAGAACCAAACTTGGCAATCAGTAATACACGATTGGTGTGTGTGTGGCTCCCAATTGATGGTGAAGAGGAGCCATCTGGGACCACCACCATCATCCTGGTTTTGGTCCCTAGATCCGGGGTTTTGGTTGGGCGCCATCCCCAATTCATCCACAAATCTCAAGAAAAACGAACAGAAAAAGTTTTATAATATTTTTAATTGCCTCATAACTTTATTATGAGGATAAATGTGTGTTCAATGAGCAATGTGTGTGTGTGTGTTCTGCAGATTCTGGATTCTGTTCAGATTATGGTTCTGGTTTCGTTCTATCATCATCATTCAGTGTGTGTGTGTGTGTGTGCTCGATTCCAATTCCGCTCGTATTCCTTCGCCGAGAATCCTCCGAAAAGGATTTAGAATGTTTTATTCTCATTGCATTTCCATTGTTGCTGTTGCTGCTTTCCCCCGTTCAGGCTTGTTGTTGTCGTTGTTGGATCGATTCACTGATTCCATCCATTCATCCATCCATCCGTTTTGAATACAATCTGGTTTTGGTTTGTGTGAATCCGCCATTCATTTGCTTCCTTTTGCCAGAATCCAGAATCCAGAATCCTAAGGAAGAAGAAAAGATAGAGGAGGAGAAGGAGGAGAAAATTTGCATATTTTCCATTTGAAATCTTAGGGTGGTGGCAATGGCGTTACACGACACGACGGAAATTCTGCACAGTTGTCATCATCATCATCCACATCATCGTCAGTGTTGTCGGTTGTCGGGGTTGTATCTTTCTCTCTCTCGCTCTCTCGTTTTCGCGCGCTTTTCCTGGACCAATCCAAATTGACACCATCGAGGTTGAGCCCAAAATCAGAGACGTATATCAACAACAACAACAACAGCACGCACAAAAACACTATGGTGTGATCAAGTTTGATTGTCAATGATGATGATGGAATGATTGAGTGACACCACACACCACCAACACCAAAACTATTATTATACCCGACCATCATGAACCAGGGCCCGAGTTGGCCTCGTATATTTTGATTGAAAATCAGTCGCGCCTTCTTATCACATTGTTGTATCATTATTATGATGATGATGATCATGGAGCTAATTTCCATTTCGCGCGGGGGTTCCAAATTATGTAACACGACACACACAGACACAGAGAGACAATATTGCACATCCTGGCTCACGCCCATCTTCGTGCCCGATGCTTTCCCCTTCTCAGTTTGGGGATCATATGGGGCGTGGCAGTCCAATATATGAAATGACAATTTAATTGGTCGCGGTTCGCGCGATTCTAGCCATTGGCGCCCAACATGTTGGCATGCTGGCAGAACAGTTTTTCTGAAAACGTCCAACCAAGAGGATTGTGCTTTGTTGGTTGTTGTTGTTGTTGTCCCTAATCAATAATTGATCCATCGATGATGTTCCATATTCTATGCTGTGCAGCGAGCAGCGAGAGCGCTTGGCAAAGGCAAATTGATTCCTAATTCATTGCTTCCAGTCAGTCCGAAAAAACAAGGATGGAAAAGTAAAACTCTTTTCCATGGAGGGAAGGAAAAAAATGGTACGAGATTAGATTAATTCATATTCTGTCATCGATCAATCATCATCATCATCTTCATATTTTTCTTCCTTTTCCTTTTGGAACAAGCCGGCTGAAACAGTTTTTGGCATCGATCAAAATCCTCGAACCCCAGAATCCCAGAATATTCTTGCCGTCTCTCCTTCTCTCACTCCGTCTCTCTCTCCTTTGGCTTTTGGCTGGTTCGACGATGGCTGGCGAGCTTGAGAAATGAGAGACTTGAAGGCTTGAAACTAGCGCTTGTAGCGAAAATAAAAAAGTTTCGACAACTATTCTTCTCGCATTCATATTTTTTGTTTTGTTTTGTTTTTTCTTGCTATTTTTTGTTTCTCGAAGAATTCCTCTGCTAGAGTTTTGGAAGCTGCTTTCAATTTTGGGATTCTTTTTCCCCTGTTTCACATTATTCATTATTAATAAGTTTGGTTCATTGTTTTTGCACATATATATATCATCAAATGTGAATTCCATCTTTTGAAAAATAACGGGACCATAGTATAGTATTGTATAGTATTCGGTTTCAAATTAGCTGCGCCCTTGATGCCAACAACAAAAAAAAATACGCCCGCCAGACAGCTAGCTAGCTCTCTTGCTCTTGCTCTCTGTATTTCCGAAACTCTTCTCAACAAACAAAAGAACGCTGCGGCAAAAAAGGAAGAGAGCTGAAAGGGTTATTCTGCTGTTCTTGTTTATTATACACTTTTGAAAACTTTGTGTTTCGTTTCCAAAAAAAGAGAGTTCAAGTGTTCACTTCATATCTCTCTTTTTGTCGTGAAACTGGCGCTTGCCACCACCACCACCATCACCGGATTCTTAGCGAGCGCTCATTTGGCGTCATGTTCCTGTGTTCCTTTTGTCTTTTGTTTTTGGCTTGGTTCCCAGAGCTCTCGTTTTTCTGGGTTTCTTCGGATTCTCTCGCACACTAATTAGAAATGCAAACAACAACCCTAAATGATGATGATGATGGTGGTGGACCGCATATACCCTGAACACACACACAAGCAGGCAGACAGGCATAAACGCATCATCATCGTATCACACTCGGGTTACCACCGACATTCACTTGGCTTGCCAATTTTTTTCCGTGTTGGCCACACAATGAATGAATGAATGTCATTTGAGAAGCCACCACCACATATAAACCGTGTACGGTGCGGTCTCGTTTTGTACGGTGAAAATGGCCTGGTAGAAATGCGCATATAAGAAGAAGTATAGGGAAGTTAAGGGAGAGGAGAGAGACCAACCGAAGAGAGACACGCTTACAGCTTTTGCGAAAAGTTGGCCAGCCTTTTTCCCTTCTTTCTCTGCTGTTCATAGTGTGTCTCGTCATCGGTGAGAGTCATCACAGAAAGACACAACACTTGTAGCTTCTGAGAAAGTTGGCCAGCCTTTCTCCCTTCTTCTACTGTTCATAGTGAGTCTCGTCATCGGTGAGAGTCATCACAGAGAGACACGCTTACAGCTTACAGCTTGGGAAAGTTGGCCAGCCTTTTTCCCTTCTTCTACTGTTCATAGTGTGTCTCGTCATCGGTGAGAGTCATCACATAAGACCAGTGGAAGAGAGAAACACTTCCAGCTTCTGAAGAAGGTTGCCTGCCTTTCTCCCTTCTTCTACTGTTTATAGTGCGTCTCGTCATCGGTGAGAGTCATCACATAAGAACAGTGGAAGAGAGAAACACTTACAGCTTCTGAAGAAAGTTGGCCTGCCTTTTTCCCTTGTTCTACTGTTTATAGTGTGTCTCGTCATCGGTTCGAGTCATCACAGAGAGACACGCTTACAGCTTGGAAAAATAAACCAGCCTTTTCCCTTCTTCTACTGTTTATAGCGTGTCTCTTCATCGCCGCTTTGATATCAATGATGTCAATGATCAAATTCAAAAAATGCTCGATGACGGAATTATCGAAGAATTGAATTCTGATTGGAAAAGTACAATAAATCCTCTTAGAAAACCTGATGGTTCGATCCGTCTGACCGTTGTTTGTCCAGAACTTGTTAAGCTTACAAAAAAGGATGCTTATCCCGTTCCTAGAAGCCAATCCTTTACGTAATGAACATCCTGGACGAAATGAACATCATCATTTCCAATTCCGGTTTTGTTCTGTGACAACCAAGCAGCAGTCGCGAATTTCTATTCCGATGAAAACATCTCGATCAAACTTCGACATATCTCCTCCATCAAATATCATAAAATGATTAAGGATTTGGTTTCCAGTTGGAACAATTAAAATATCATGGATCCCCCCATCGGATCAACATCGAATTGCCGATATTCTCACCAAGCCGTTGACCCAATCAACCTTTGACAAATTGACGGCTACATCGATTGTGGGGGAATGTTGATGAGTGTCATCGATGTAGTGTCACGGTTAGGCTCTCCGTAGAGGACGTACGGTGAAAGAGAGTGTACACGTACACGTGCTACACTACGTCCTCTACGGAGGCGGTCCTGACCCTAGTCATTTCTAACCTATATAAACACTGCCTTTTCTCTGTATATTCCTAATTGTATTGTTATTTCTTTCATTCAATAAAACTTCTTAATTATCGTCTCAAGTTCAAATCATCACCAAATGAACCAATCAGAGGGAAAAACGTCTCTTATAGGCGTCAAACAACAAAATTTTCGAAAGAAAGTACACCACACTGCCCAACCTTCGCAAAATCGCATACAAAAAAAAACAATCCGCATAAAACGACACCTTACCATATCCGGTTATAGGCATGGTTTTGGCTTTCCTTTTGGCCAAGCTGGCAAATTAAGCTAATTTATACCATGCCACATGCCTAGGGGGCGGTGGTAGCGTGGTGGTTGTGCCCAGCCGGAATAAGTAACTACTATCCTCCCTACTTTTCCCTTCATAAACACCATATAATCATTGGTGGGCGCCTCCACGCTAATCAACGACCAAGCCCGCTCAGGAAGCGTGCCGTTAAAAGTGCGAAGAAAAACGACGACGACGCCAAAAATATGAATCCACATAAAGATCAAAAAACAATTAAGAAAGTTTCGGGTTTCTTTATTTTACTTTTACTTTTTGGGCGCGCTATTCTTTTTCATTTGGCTAGCGCTAGGCTTGTCCACCACCAAGCAAACATAACGGAAATTGTTTCTTAATGATTGTGGACGCACACACACACACACACACATACACATAATCATCATCATCAAGCCGATCCAGCCGATATCTTTGTATCTCTCTCTCTCTCTCTTTTTGGATTCTCTCTTCTCTGGATTCTCTCCTCTCTGGATCCTTCAATGAATGATTCATCAAGATACGACAATCATTATCATGGATTCTCATGGATTCTCGTGGTAATGGTGGTCAGTGTGGTGGAACTGGTCAACCGAGAAGAAGAAGGAATAATAATTATTGGACAATTATGTCAACAGCAACAACAACAACGACAACAATGAATCCAAAAAAAAGAATTGTTTTTGTTCCAAGGAATCGCCCAAAACCAGAACACGTTGAAAACATTTGTTTGAGTTTTCGTTTTCTTCGTTCGTGTTGTTGATCGTGTGTATGTGTGTTCCATCTATTAGCCCACCATAACGACCATGATAATGATCTTCGATGGGCAACGATCCAAAACTAGACGGCACCAACAAGAACAAAAACAACAACAACAACCATCATCATCATCATCATCATGATAGGGCCTAGCCTAGAGAGCCAGAAAGCGAGAGCGAGAGAGAGAGAGGAAGAGGGGACTTGTCATTGTTCATTTGTCGATTTGTCGAACAACAAAAACAACAAAAAGTGCTGCTGTACAAGACCTAATAATAATGTTTCCAATTCCGATTGGCTTGGCCAATCCCGAGTTTATCAAATATACACACCAAACGCTTGGCGTTGATGCGTTGATGTTGGTGAAATTCGAACAAACAAACTAGCACACAAAAAAACACAAGTTCACACGAATGAATGCAATACATCAAACAAGAAGAATATTCTGGATTCTGGATTCTTGTAATGGTGTTCCATGGTTCCATGGTTTCTTGGTTATGTTTTGGGCCATGTCCAGAGCATCATGATGATGATGATGATGACGAGGGCCAACGAGAGAGGATAATGATGGATGAGCCCCCTATGCTAGTCGTCGACGCCCGCCCCCCAATGCTATTCCATCATTATCCTGGCGTTGTTGGCGTTGTAGCACGAATATCCCCTTGAGTGAATTAAGCCCAAGTCGTATAACAATTTCAAGGGTCAGAATCCGAAGAAATTCGTTGGTTGTTCTTGTATTGACAACACACCAAGAATCTATTCTTGGCTCCCAAAAGACAAAAGCAACGACAACAATAGCAAGGGCAACCGGACCGGACAGCTGAACTTGCTGATCAAAAAACAAAAAAAAAATGGAAAACAATTTCCTTGGCCAACAAACACACGCACAAACATCGAGAGAGAGAGCGGAAGAGCCGGAATTACTGGAACAGCCGTACCACACCACACCACCACCACACACGTTTCGATTTAATTCTGTTCGATTCGATTCGATCAAATGTATTTTTTCTTCTTCTTCTTATTTTTTCGGGTTTCTGTCTGATTTGTGTGTGTATGTTTATGTGTGTAACGGAATTTATTGTTATGATTTTATGGCACTACTAGTCTCAAGCGAAAAGGCTCAAGATAAACAGAGCAGCAACGGCAACATATTGATGCAAGAAGAGAACGGGAAACGAAACGGGAAAGCAAAAGCCCAAATGGAAATCCCCATAGCCATTAGTCTAATTCTGAATCTTCTTGTTGTTG